>VYZW01040186.1:1982-24295 GCA_013401315.1 Balaeniceps rex | reverse complement strand
AAGTAATCATGTAAATTTGTATATAATCTTAGACTTGGTTCCACTTCCTGAGCTATATGTTGGTTGGCAAGTAGACAGGAACAGGTAAAGTGCTCCTTCTCATTATGCATGGTATTCAAGAGTCTGTCTAAACGCAACCTTCAAACTAGGAGTTCATATCTTTTATTAAAGTTTTCTTGCTGTTTTTGGATATTCAGAAGTTCAGAAAGAACAGTTTAAATTAATCAAGACATAGTCAAAATGGTAGAAAACTCAGATAGTTGTGGTCAGTACTGCTTTCAAGGTGCCTTTCCATGATTCAGATGTTTTTAATCCAATATTTTTTTCCATTCTGTGTTTTCAAAGATCAGTTAGAAGTGTAATTCTTCTTAAACATTAAAATTGGCTCTTAAAAAATGAATTAATCAACTGGAAAAAAAGACTTTCAGTACTCAGCATGTCACTGAGCTGGATTCATTACTGTAATTTTCACACTCCATTTTTGCATCAGTGCAAGTCCATGGAGATTTCCACTCTAAAACTGAAGCAGTAAGTCAGAGCAGTAAGTCAGGCTTCTTGTAGGGAAATAATAAATGTCCAGTCAGAAATCTCTGGAGAGTGCAGGTGGAATGATCTTTAAATAATTCTTCCCTGGTAGGTTATACAGAACACATTTATAGCCCAGGACTTCAGGGGTTTCCTTTCTACTTACTTGACCTCATTTTTTTACATAAAATGTGGTACTGTAATCAGTTCATTGAACAACTAAATGCTGGGATGAAATTTATGACCTTTTTGATAGAACCTACATGTTTTGTTCACCAAAGTGGATTTTTCTGGCAATGACTTTGTGGCAGCTTTCCTTGACACCCTTCCAGACTAAAATTCATGTCTGAAGCTTAGCAGGTTTCCATCTGCTCGGCAGACCTTTTTTTATTCCTTTTGTCAAAAGTTTCTTCTTGCCAAAGCCCCTCTCTCCCCCCCAGAACACTCTTTTTTTTTTTCTTTTTTTCCTCTGATTGTTTTTGGAAAGCCTGTAGTTCTTCTAAAAGACTGTAATGCATGCCAGCTACACTAACAGTACTAGGCTGTGGAAAAAAAAATTGTATCTGAAACATCAAAGTTATGACAAAACCTGTCCTCCAAAATACTTTTTGGTCTTGTTTACAAGGTGGTATTACTGTCAGGCAGGCTAGGAGTTAGTTGGATGTAGGTAGCGCTCTTCTGAACAACTGCAAGCATGGAGCTTTGTGGGGAAGAAAAAGAGAGGAAAGAAATAAGGGTGTTCCATCAGACAAACCATTTCCTTCACTTTGCTGAAGGAAAGTGCCTCAAGTTCTGCTCACTTTCCCAAAGCAACATCTAAGCCTCTCAGAAAACCTTAACAGTAACAAGGAAATGTGTTTGCAGCACTGCACAGAGACTGAGAAATGGCTACACCAGCGAGCAGACGAATGTAATGAGGAAGCCAATGGCCTTCTACACGGCTGTCAATGACCTCAGCATTTTGCTGCTGTCTAATAAGAATGTGACCTACTCCTGGTGCGTTGACTCATTCCAGTCCTCCCTCTTATCATGACTTAATTCACATGAGGATTACACCTACCTCTGGCTTTCCTTTTAGAATACTGCAACTGAAATTTGTTTTCCTATTGATTTTGACTTTTTTTTTTTTAATTTGAGAAACACTATTGTGATTTGCCAAGCGGCAGTATTTCTGAGGCTAAAAGTCAAACTTTAAGTTTGGACATAGAGCAAAATGGCTAAGTATTATTACAGTAGCTATACGTGAAGGGGCAAATAGGCTCAAAAGATCATCTCAGCAAGATTCAATCAAAGGCTATAGATGAATAAAACAGTTACACTTTATGATTCAAGTGCAGATGGCAAACAACTCAAATTCATCTAGTATACAGAAACACACCCAACGGATCTATGGATATATAACTAGCTGCAGATGGAGAACTCTATGTGTGACAATAGCATGGGAGTATTTAAAATCCCCAGGCATGTACATTTCTCTTAACTATAGCTAATTAGTAAATAAGAGTGGAGAAGTATTTTGGAAGAGACTTTGACTGTAAGAAGAATAAAATGAATAAAAATCACATGGCTAGAGGGTCTGTTCTGCACCAGCAACAGTAAAGGTCACACTCTTCATTTACTCTTTCTGAAAATGTTAAATAAATAGCTGAGCTGCCTTGACTACACTGTGTTTGTAGTAATTTGGTTTCCATTCAGAATGTCATTTATCCTGTCGGACTGTGAAACTCTTTAGAGGAAAGTTCTGTTAGTGTATATTTACTCGTTGCATGTTCTGTAGCTAACCAAATATAAATAACTCTAAAATTCAGTGTTCTAGGACAATTATTTTAGTGCTTCAGGGTGCTTATGGTTTTGGTTCTGGCACCTAGCAAAATGAATAGCATGATCTTCGATCAGACTGGTCTAAATAAAAGGCCTTCCTTACTTTAATCTGTATGGTTTTTGTGTGTAAAGCAAATCAGAGGCTGTAGACTAGCAACCATGGAAACTGAAATCCTTTGACTATAAAATTGCCTGGGTATTGCCTACACAGGCTTTAGCACAAACAGGTTATCAACATGCCTACCCATTCCCTTGCCTCTAGGTTGCAAGCAGTAATTGAGATTTCCAACAGTGTAATCAGCATTCATTGTTATACCTCCCTGCTATCCCACTTCATTCGTAAAGCATACCTGTCTATTAAAACTTTTGATTTGGCAAGTCAGAAATCTACTTACTCTTGTAGAACAATATTTTCATCTTTGAATTGATAATGTAAGATTCAACAGCACTTCTTTTAGGTTTTCTAAATTCAGTCCTTGGACATAGCCAAGGTGGTAGTCATGCTTTTGCCAAGTGTGACGGATTTTCCTTTGTTTTCTTACCAACATAGGAGAATATAGAGATTAAATTGCCATTATAACACACTATAGTGATAACTGATGATGTATAGACCTCCAAAATTGTCTTTTTATATCAAAGAAATTCAGTGACTGATTCTCTTCTCTGTTATTGTTTTTGAAGTTATGGTCTTTCTTTCTGACATTTTCAGAAGGCTTTGGAAGGCTGTCCAAATACTTCTCCAAATCTTCCCTATCCCTTTTTTTTCTTCTTCAACTTATTTGACTGCGCCTCTTCAATCCAAACAAAACTTTGATTTTTAAACTGCATTTTCCCTTTTCCCTCCAGGCATTTGGGTGGTTTGTGTGTGTGGGCAACACTAAAAAGCAAAGCACAAAAAGGTAGAACAAGGCTGATGGAACAGGGAGCATAGTACACTTCCACTTGAGATCTCCTGGGTTAAAGCACTCTAACATCTGGAGTTAGAGTGCATATCTAATTCCTACTTCTGCTTCTGAGCCTCTGATTACAAAGCATTTTAGAAAAAAACACTTTTAATCTTTTCTGTGACAATGCTTCATGTGAGCAAAAATTCACTGGACTAATGACTAGTACTGAAGCTCTCAGTCTTGGAGAATGTCTTCCAGGAATACTTGCTAATTTTGCAGATAAGGACAGCTTCAGCTGGAAATATAGCAAACATCTCGTGCACAGAATGTCCTTAGTTGGTCTCATGTTAGGATGCTCACCTGAAGGTGAGAACTCAGACATCAAATTCAGACTTAGCCTGAGGAAGAGAGAGACATTTAAAACTGATGTTAAAGCGGCTTCACAACTGGATTCCAGTTTCTGTTCAACACTTGTCTCACTGCCAATGTTTCTGCAGCCTATTGCTGTGGGCAGCAGGTTGGCCACAAATATTTGTGTCAGTGCTTGTGGCCCCAGGAATTTAAAAAGGAAAAGGAAGAAATTTCTAAGGGTATCTTACTTGTTTGGCATTCTTGCTTCCAGACTGGATGAAGATGGGGAGTTATCTAAGTCAGCTGCAGTGAAGGAAAGAAGAGCTTTGGAAAAACCATTCTCAGAGTACCATTTCACTGCGTCATGCAGGCAGCCTGCTGGCAGAGGGATGTTTGTATGCAGATTCTTGATAGGCAGAGTAGTCACTGAGTCTGGACAGATGGCAGGTGTCTGTCACACAGGAGTATGGGAAAGAAAGTACATTTGTTCTTCTGGGCTTTTGTCTAGCAAATACAATTCTTTTCTTTTTTTTTTTTTTTCCTGATAATGTTTCAGCTCATACCAGACTACATTATTTGTAGATCGATTATTTTAAATCTTGCCCATCCCTAGCTGGTAGTCTACTGTCTTCTCTTTCTAGATGTATACATGATCTCAATTTTCTTGTAAAATAGATAATGCTAGAAAAAGAGGATCCTAACATTCTGTCTCTCTCCATCTGCCTGTTTCTAAACCCTTAGACTGACATGAGTTCATGTGCAACCTACTGCACATGAACTATGTTAACTTAAGTATATAGCTGCAGTAAAATGGCAATTTAATTAATCCTGCAGAGAAAGATCTGAGAACGTGCAAATGAATCATTATCACAGTGAACAACACTGATCATGAAACCAATCCGTTACAGGCAGTTGAGGAGACCTTTTTGTACTTGTGTATATGAAAAAGTTAATATGTCTGTGTGAAGACAGTAGAGTGAGAAAGCTGAATCATAGGCGTGATTGCTGAATTTATTGCTGAACTGGTGTCTAGAAGTCAAGCTGACTGGCTGTGTTACCTCTGCAGTCAGGAGATGAACAGGAGGCACATAATTTCTCTAATGGATCTGTAAAACCCCACTTTGCAGAGTTGCTCTTGGTTTTGGGGTTTGGTTTTGTTTTGGTTTTTTTTTTAATTGTCATTATTAAAATATACCAGAGCACCAGGACACCGGGGCAAGCTGTTTGAAGCCTGTATGGTGAGGTAAGACAGTTATAACTTTCTTTGGAACAAGAGCCAGAAGAAATGTCTATAACAAGGAATAATGTAGATGGGAGAATGTAATTTAGTAAGCAGTTACTGCACTAAATTAATTAACAAATAAATTAATATAAAAGGACTGTGCTCTTCAATAATTTTATTTGTTTATTTTCTGGGAGTGTAATAGTGTGATGAAATAGAAAGGAAGGTGTGAAACTGAAATGAAATCCTTGTTTGACCATGTACATCCCAAGTTTCACAACTGGGATAATTTATTCTCCCATACCTACTGTGTAAGGACAATATATTCTCTGTAAGAATTGAGACTCTTCACACAAGAGCAAAAGAGATGATAGGTAATAGATTGTAATACAGTTGTTCCTACTTCATCCACAATGCCAAGACTATGAACAGCTTGCTGGTGGGATGATACACAAGAAGTGAGAATAAAAGGTATTTTTTTCCCTTGATTTTAATCCTGAATTATATGCCTAGATGTTAAGAGCTGAGCAAAATTTCATTTCAAGAGAAGTGAAAGCAACACTTATTTTCTTTTGGACTGGGTGCAGGTGCCCAGGTGCTGGCAGCTGGGGGCTCCAGGGGCGACCTTTGTGAGGAGAGGCTGGGATTGCCCCGTGCCTGACACAGCTGGTTCCAGCCAGCTCTGATGGACCCACCACAGGGCACTGCTGAGCCCAGCTGCCAAGCTGGTACTACTTCTGTGGTAACATATTTAAGAAAGGGCACAACTCTGCATGGTGGTGTGAGGAGTGAAGGAAAAAAGTATGAGAAACAGCCCTGCAGACACCAAGGCCAATGAAGAAGGAGGGCAAGGAGGTTCTCCAAGTGACAGAGTAGAGATTATCCTGCAGCCCATGGGGAGGACCACGCTGGAGCAGATATCCACAGTAGATCCCATAGAAGACACATACTGGAGCAGGGAAGAAGCGTGGGGAGGAAGAAGCAGGAGAGAGGAACTGTTATGGACTGACCACAGCCCCTCATTCCCCACACCCTGTGCTGCTCAGGGTGGGGAGGTGGAGGAGTCTGGATGAAGGAGTGAAGCTGAACCTGAGAGAGGGGTGTTCTGATTTTTTTGTCTTTGTTTCTTACTACCCAACTGTAATTCAATTGGCAGTAAATGGAATTATTTCCCCCCAAATAAAATCTGATTTGCCTGTGACAGTAACTGACAAATGATCTCCCTGTCTTTATGTCAATCAATGAGATATTTTCATCCTATTACCTCCCCGTGTTCTGTTGAAGAGGGGGAATGAGCGAGCATCTGGCTGCTGACCAAGGCTAAACCACCACATCTCCCCCATCTGTTTACAATGATTTCTGTCCTTCAAGAATCAAAATTTGATGTATTGTCCTGAGCTATATGAGACAAAATGTCAGAAATAGGCATAAGGTGAGATTAAATGGGATGGATGAGAGAGATTCCTAGCAACTGTGGTTTTGATCTTGTCTTGACAAGTTTCTAAGAGTGTAACTCCTTGTTAAATTTTTAAGTTCTTCATTAAAAATTACTCAGTCTAAAAGTTGGGTGGAAACAAATATGCCAATTTAGCTTATGAGCAGAAGCATTACACAGATGTTAAAAACTGTCATGTTAACTTCTTAAATTGTGCTCAATTAGTTATTTTTCATAAACTGACCTGGAAATAGCAAACTCTGTAGCTGTTCAGTGTTTATTAAGACAAAGATTTCTATGCCTGTGATGATCCATTTACAGGGAAGTAAAAATTTGAGATACAGTGATGTTTCAAGTCATGACTAATGCAGGACAAATTCTCATTCCAGGAACGTCAAATATCTATCCTTAGGTGAGGTGGATTGATTTGCTAATTTCAAATTAACCTTCTCTGCCCTGGACATAAATTGTGAGTATGTTGCTTTTTAAATTAATGCTGAGTTCAATGCTAGACAAGAAGAGTGAAAACAAAATTTTAAGCTGTAGTTGCATCAGGAACTCTCCCAGGGCCGCACTGTTCATAACAGATAAGGACTTTTTACTATATCATTGATATGCACCACAGTCCCAGATGTTGCTAGTGGCTAAGTGTTTGGGATAGGAACATTTGTTCAGATAGCATGGAATGAAAAACTGCCTTTTGAAGTGCTGAAATGAAGGGCTGTTGGCCCTCAAAACAATGCTTGATGAAATGCAAGTACTTAAAATTTTGAGCCTGAATGTGGTCATGGTGTCACCATCAGGCATATTTAATGAGTACCATGATCTGTATCTGACCTGCAACACTTGACTTTCTAAGAAAAATTAAATAATTATGAGTTAATAAAGAAAATGCTCCTTTCAAAACTGAGATAAAATATTTTCAGTTTATGAGGAGGCTAGTGGTGGTTATGCAGTTGGTTTTAGGGTTTTATTATAGCAGGTACGGTGTCTAAGAAAAGTACTGGGAGCAAAAATCTATCAGCTTTGTTCGTAGTTAAATCTGTTTGCTCATCTTTCCAGATTTAGAATTTTACCCTAGAACAAGTTAAGTGAATACTGTAATATAGTTTTGTAATTTCTGATTTGGTCTTAATGTATCTGTCTGTTACAAAGATTCAATTTAGAAATCAAAATTGGATGTTCATGCCAATAGATGGGGAAATACGGCGTGCAGTACATCCTCATCTATTTCTGCTTTTTGAATTGCTGTTATTTTTGGAAAGCTAGTGTAACTTGACATTTATGTAGCAAAAGAAAAAAACTCACTTCTTTTGAAGGCATTTCGTAAATTTTAATTGGTCCCTTGCATAACTCTTTAGCAATACATTCTAATACCTGCTTTAGCATTATGATTCCACTTATTCTTTTCCTTGCTTGGGCTAAGCCTACTGGTGTCAATAACATTATCTGTAAAAGGATTGTGGGTGAGAGTCACATCTCTGTTTCAGATGCCCAAAGTCTTAGTGAAATTCATGTGTGAAAATTCTATGTGGAACAGGAATTCAGAATCTAATGTATATCTTTAAAGTCTAAGAAGAGTTTTATAGTTTTCAATAATTTAAGTGTGTTTGTCTAGGAAGTAGGAAATGCTAAATAGCCAAAAAAAATTTTTTTCCTGTTTTTCATACCATACAAATTGAAGCAAACTAGAATCAGTCTTGTGAATGTAAATAGAGATGCTTCTCAAAAGCAAACTCAGAGCATGAGATTTTCTAGAGAACTAGCTCAACATGTTGCCCACCTAAATCAACAGATACCACCTGCATTTGTTTGGTATTCAGGACTAAATTTTGGTCTTGAATCTGTGCCTAAGTCAGGTTAATTGCCCTTCTCAAATGCAACAGGAGAAAGCTCTTGACATTAATTACAGGCAAGTCCTCTAGCCTCTGGGATAAAAAGGGAAAGACTTGGGCTCAAATTCTCTCCTAAGCAAATCAAACCCTTATTTGTTAAGAACATGATCTTAGCTACAAGGCTACAGAACATTTTGGAATAGATTTCTCATTATCATCTTGCTAAGGTTTTTTTTTTTTTTTTGTAGTGAATAGAATATCTTCAATTATTGTTGAAATAGGCAGGTGTCTAGGTGTCTTACTGTTTTTCTTTTTCATGTGAATGCTATAGCCAGTGAGTGACAGCTTCTTACTGTAACTGAATGAATATTCCATTATTCCATGAAAAATGAAAATTTCAGCAGGAAAAATAAAAGTCTTAAGTTAGAATAATTTATATCTGGTTCTAGACCTGGTTTAAGTTTGTATTGGGTCTGGCTGAGAAGGAATTAATCTTCCCCATAGCTGCCCTCATAGCGCTGTGATTTGTATTGGTAGCTAGAAAGGTCTTGACAACACACCAGTGTTTTGGCTACTGCTGAGCAGTGCTCGCACAGCATCAAGGCTGTGTCTCTCCAACATTTTCCCCCCCTCACGAGTACGCTGGGGGTGGGCAAGATCTTGGGAGGGGACATAACCAGGACCAAAGGGATATTCCATACCATATGATGTCATCTCAGCAATAAAAGCTAAGAGAAAGGAGGAGGAAGGGGGGGCATCCATTATTTACGTTTGTTTTCCAGAGCAACCGCTATGCATACCGAAGCCCTGCTTCCCAGGAAGTGGCTGGACATCTCCTGCTGATTGGAAATAGAGAATAAAATCTTTGTTTTCTTTTTTTGCTTCCGCATGCGGCCTTTTCTTTTGCTTTTTTATTAAACTGTCTTTATCTTGACCCATGAGGTTTTTTTCATTCTCATTTTCTCCCCACCTGTCCTGCTGAGGAGGGGAGTGATAGGGCAGCTTGGTGGCAGCTGGCATCCAGCCAAGGTCAACTCTCCACAAACTTGCTTCACAGAAATTAATGTCTTAAAAGTCCCCAATTTCCTACAGGCCAGGTGACTATTGTCAGGTCAAATTTGATGACCTACTCTTTGCTGACCTTTCAGTTGAACTAAAACTCGTTCTATCATGTCCTCTTAAGTTATATCCCTTAACATGAGATTAGAAGGAAAGTAGTTATTTCATGGATATCATTGAAGATTAGCCAGAAGATAAAAAGAAGTGTGATTCATTCAAGCCTTAGTGCAGCAAAACCCTCTAGGACACTTTACTAACAGAAACTTAGGTTTTGTGCTTAGACATCTGCAAAAAAGTGTGTAACTGCTAACAAGTTTCCTAAAGTAAATCTTATTAAGCGGATGTGATATGAAAATAATGTAGATGGATAGGAAGCTAGTAAGAATGCACAGGAAGTACTGCATAAATGTCTCAGATGAGATGAATATGATGTGTTGGATAATTTTTAAAGCATTTTTTGTAAATAAAAAAGAAATATCCAGAGCTTGAAGGAGTAACATTGAATTCCTGCATCAATAATGTAATTTTATGTTCCTGATATTATTATGTGTTCTTTTCTACAATTAATAAACGATTAATTTTTTTTGAAGAATTTTTATGGACAGAATTGTTGCTGTTAATTAGTTACTCAGTACACTAAATCTCAAAACCTGTATCTATACTTAACATAGCCAACTTTTTAAACATGGAAAATAGGCAATAATCTCTACTTAAAAAAAAAGTTTCTAATGAAGAAAACAATAACATACAATTTGTTTGTACAATTGAAGATTTTTTTAAACAATATCTTGCAGTTGCTTGAGGCACAGTCTTCAGATAATTTCAAATATGATTTTAATACAAATGTTGACTTGATGATATGATAAGCTCTTTAAAAAAGGGAGATGGATGAATATTTACACTTAAAAAAAGAAGTAACTTTTTAGGCTTTTATTAAAATAGGTCCCTCTAATTCTTTGAATCATCAAATTACGTGGAACCTACCTACTTCTTAGAAATGAAGTGAACCCAGAACACTGGGCTGTGTAGACAGGTTTCAGGCTTCAAGGCTCTTTTTTATGTTTTAATAGAAATACTGCCTGGACATTTCTCATAAGACTTTTTTGTTAGGACTGGAGATACTTTAAAAAAAAAAAAAAAGCAGCTCAGATTGAAAGAAATAGATTTTTGTTTTTCCTTTTGGAATTCAAGCTACTCTAAAACCTATTGGCCATGAATTCCATTTTTGTCTTAAAACCTATCTAGACAATAAGCTTGAAGCCTCTTGTGCTCTCTGAACTCAAGGAGGCAAACAACAGAAATTGAGGTTAAGTGAAAATGATGATGTGGTATCGCTAATTAATGGAGAAGGGTTCCAAAGCTATGGCAATATAGAAAGCACAGACTTTGAATGGAAAAATAGTTAGCACTTTTTCTGTCTTGATTTTCTGTATCACCAAAGATCATTTAACAAAACTAAAACTCTAAACCAGCTGGGCTAGTCTTCTTTGTTCAGTTATATACATTAAAACCAGGGCAGATTTAGAACTGAAATTGGCTTAAAATGCAGAACTTGTTTTCTGGCTTTCTCTGAATAAAAGGTCAGGCTGCAGGCAAGCAGTTCTGTTTTCTGACTTTTCCCATTATTCTGGTAGCTGGAGGGTAGCTGGTAGATTGTGCTGGAAAAATATCTTGTCTAATCATAAGGCTTAGAACCTTTTTGTTCAGACTGCTTAGAGGGAAAATGAAAAACTACTGCTATTCTAACACACTTGTAACAAACCATTTATCAAATCATATTTTCTGGGGACTTTAAAAGGTTTTATTCATTAGCACAGCCAGCTGCAGCTTGCACTGACTTACTAATACATATATGCGTATACGTATTTGATAATCTGTTAATAAGGAAACATAGAGAACTTGTGCCAGGAAGAATCAAAACAGAAATTTCAAGGGATGTGGGGTAACTAGAGTCAGAAAGGGAGTCCCTGGATATCATAGCAGTCTTATACCTGCATGTGGCAGCATCAGAACACCAAATAAACATCAGGAAAGTAAAGTATAAACATAAGCAAAAGTAAGAACGGAACGGGCACATGGTTCATTTGTCTACTTTGCACTGGCAGCCTCAAGAGTGAACATTCTGCCATGGATCATCTGTTCATGATCTCTGCAGACGGCCCTCCCGTTGTTACGGAGCATTTGAGAGAGCTCTGTTAAGCACAGCATCAATAGTACATCATCTGGGACTGCAGCTGTTATCCAGAGAAAAGTCAGAAAGGATGATGAAGGGAGGGGAGGAATAAATCAAAAGCAGCCTGCTCTTGGTACTTATCACATCATGCTCATTTCTCTTTGCTGCAAATTTTAACATCTATGGGAATGCAGAGGATTATCTGAAATACAAACATTCCTTATGGATGTTACCGCAGGGACATACATTCCAGAGTGTTCGGACTCTTATTTCAGTCAAGTAATTTCATTCAGTCCATGTTGCAGCTGAAAGTGCAATGCTTACAGGATCAATAGAAAACTGGTTTAGCATGTGGAAACATTTATAAAGATACATTAGGCAAATAGAATGATTATGCTTTAATGCAGAGAAATTCTCATTCTTTCAGTTTTCTCCATCTGACTGCTTACGGGAAGGCAAACTGTTGCCTGTTTCTGCACCTAGACTGTGAAATGTACTGAAAGTTCACTTGGATATGGACACAGATACAACTCAGATCAGCTGGTTGAATGGTTTCCTTTAGAATCTTCAGTGGTAGATCTCAGCAGTAGAACTATTGACAAAGCTTTGATAGAGTGGTCTTTAAAATGATTTAGTGTGCATGAGTGGGGTAAATCTTCTGTAGAACTTTCTCTAACATTGTTGTCCATGTTCACTCTGTTATAGAATAATTTCTGAGCTGTGTTCAGCTGATTGCGCTAAACAAAGATCCCTAATCAGTCACACTTTTGACTACCCAGAAAAGTCTAGAGTATCAGTAGATGGGTACCCACATACAAACTGGATGTCAAGCCCTATGGAACCACAGGTGAAGTGCTTTCCTGTAGTAGCTGCCCTTCAAGCTACCATTTATTACGTCCAATACACAGTCACAGAATTATCTAGGTTGGAAGAGACCTCTACAGGTTATCTAATGCAACCTTCTGCTTCAAGCAAATCTAGTTAGAGAAGGTTAGTCAGGGCCTTGTACAGTCAAGCCTTCAGTATCTTCAGGAATGGAAATTCTTTGACCCCTCTGAGCAGCCTGTTCCTGCATTTGACCACCTTTATGGTAATTTTTTTTTTCTTATATCTAGTTGGAATTTCCTACATGTCAACTTTTATCTGTTGCCTCTTGTCCTTATCCTCTGCACCTCTAAGGACAGCCTAGGTCCATCTCCTCTGCATCTTTTTATTAGGTACCAGTAGGCAGAAATAAGATCTACTCCCAGAAACCCAGTTGTCTCGGCCTCTCCTTTTTGAGCACACTGCCGGCTCATGTTTATATTAGAAAAAACACATCACTATGAACATTGACATCTGTCACAAACACAAATTCCTGCACTTATCTTCCATTTGGCTGAGTTATTTAAAATGGAGAGTTCTGTTCTATTGGCCACCTTTACTCAGGAAAACTCCCCAGGAATCAGGAGAAGCCCTACACACAGAAAAGAGATTGAATATATTAATTCAGTTTTTGTAGTTGGCTTATTCAGTTCTTGATATAGTACTCTTTATCAAAAATAAACACATTTTAGAATTAGAAATGCAATAAAATCCACCTACCTAATTATAGACTTGGAAGAGCACTAAGTATCTCAGAGGAAGTGGTAAGAAGACCCTTTTCATCAAGTGATCAAATGATGATTCAGTGAGTCACACTTGTCTTATATCCATAGCATGTTAAGTAACACCTAATCAAATGTTATATTCATCATTTCTTCAGTATATTTCTCAGGGTACTTTGGCTGCAAGTTGAAGAAACCAGGTTTTATAATCAATTTTACTTTCTCTTTAGTCAGCTGAAGTTTTTCCAAGAGTGTAGCTAATGTATCTAGCCATTTCACGAGTAGCTGCAGGTCTCTGACAGTCTGACTGAGATTCTCCAAACTGTTATTATCTGCCATTTACTGTGGAGAATAAATAGAGTTGAAATGGTTGAAACATATGATCGGCTGACTAATAGTGACAGAGGATATTGCTGCAAACAGCTAGGTATTAGCAAGATGTAGTTTAGTTACATAGTGCTATAATTACTTCCTATTCCAGGCAGGGTGGGCAGGAAGAGGCATGTTGCTTAGAAGCATGTATTTAGAGATTGTGAAGTATCTCCAAAACAAATGTCATTGGATAAAACAGTGTTCACTAAATATACAAAATATATAAACTTAAATAGGTTCTGTTATCTCTAGAAAGTTCAAGGGAGCCATTTCATTTCTCCAAACATGAGAAAAGTTATAAGGGGGCAAAGCTGTATATTAATTATATGGAAGTTATTATGTTATAGGTGTTCTTATCTATGAATTCAATGAACATGCAGTCATAGTGGTAGTGTGTGAAATCTCTGGGGTTTATGATAGAGAAATTACACAAATCCTTTTTCTCTTTTTGTTTCTAAAATGCAAATTGCTGTAGGCCAGAGGAAAGGATCATGTATCTCAAATTATTTTGCTGTCTTTTTATAAATACCCATTTGGAAATGTATTATAAACAAGGGTTATAAGCAAGGAAACTGCCTCCAGTTTGTTGGGGCTTTTGGGTGTGTTCAGGAAAAGCAAGACTTTGTGCACTATTTTAAAGGAAATAGAGCTGCTTCACAGATGTCTGATACCATCACCAGCTTCTCCTTGGTAACACGAACAGATCAGCTTGCTTCTAAATTTTGGCTAAGAGCCTAGGTTAGAAAAGGCAAGCTTCATTTTATTTGGTGCCCCTAGAGAAGAAAAATGAGCTCCAAGGCATGCCTTGGAGGCATAACAAACTCGGGCTCTAGTGGATTACTGTAGAAAGTGAGTTCCAAAATCATCAAAGCATCCCAATACTGCCAACAGCACTGTTGCACTTAGGCTGAGTGGTCTCTGACTTGAGTATCTCTGATGATCATAACTGTGACATGAAATTGTAAGCCAAAGAAGTGATGATTCCCCCTAATATTCAGATGACAAAATGTCATGTGCTTTATTGATTGGAAGCAGCAGTATGCTTTTCACCTGTAAGTACATAAAGCAGATTCAGGTTAGACTGCTGGTTTATTCAATATTGGTGGGGGAAGAAGTATCTAGAGCCAAAAATTTAAATAAATGAATACTCATGTAGTTAAATTCTAGCTGTTTCACTCCACTGGATGATATTTTGTTTAATACAACTGGAAACAAAGAAAAGACAAACCTTCAGTTGGTAACATTAGAACTGATCCAAATCTATTGAAGTTGAGGGCAGTAGACTATATAGAGGTGACTGTGTTTTCTTACAGTTCTATTCTGAATTATATTTTGTAAGTAGGAAAATCAGTGTAAAAGGAAACAGGGCAATCAGGCAGAACAGGCACCCTGGTATTTTCAAAGAAATAAAAATCACTAGAATTGTGATTTACAGAACTAAAATTTCATCTTTTCAACATAATTTCTCTTTCTCAGCTATAGATATTTGAACAATTTAATAAATGCTGTGTTCAAGGGACACATATATGCCTTCTCATCTTGGCTACATGAAGGGTCTGTTTGTATGTTTTTGAAGACGGTGTTATCTGTCTGGCAGACTGGATCTTCAAGTATTTACTATTGGAAACTATGGAAAGTGATGTTAATCCAGTTTATTAACTCCAGGTTAACAGAAGTGTGACAGAAATAACAGCTTCCTTAGTCATTGTTGCTCCTAATGTATAATTGAAGCAAGAAGCGGGCATACTGCTACTTCTGTACAGTCACACCAAAAGAAGAGTGGAACTGCTCATAGTGATTACTAAATAATCCACGTAGTTTTGCTCTTACTGCATGTCAGCTGCTTGCCTGTTTTTGTGCAGCTGTGTGTCAGCTTTCATTTTCACTCTTAGATAAATGGAAAGGTTTTTTTCTGCTTTTATCCAGGTGTGAACCTTCTAAAATGGTTCCTTCACTGGGTCTTAATGCAAATTCTTCATTAAATCCACAGGAGGAATGTTACCCTCTCTTCTCCCCTGGCTAGTTCAGCTCTTCCTAGTTCTTTTAATTGATTGAGTGCTGTCAGTGTGATTGACACTGTAGAAACACTCTTCATGTCATTACAACTTAATTTAGAAGTGCTGACCAGTTAGTTCAATTTAACGGTAATGGGAGTTGTCCCATCAAATGTTCACTGTAATGTCTTCCATTATAACTCTCTTTACAATTACTGATGACTAACCTGGGTTAATCAACCTAAAATATTCCATATAGTATTTCTTGCTGTGCATGATGTTTCTAGCAAGATTTGTGCAGGGAGGAAAAAGAAAAGCAATGTTTGACGTAGAGTTCCTGAATACAAGTGTTGTAATTATGTCATTAGGTTGATTCATGACCTATATTCAAGAGACAAGTAGCTACATTAGGTTTAGTTATGGCAAAAAAGTTGTCTTGTGAGTTTTTATTATGTTCTGTTAATATATTTTTTTTCAATGGACTGTATGTTACTTTTGTAATTAAAAAATTTTTTTCCTTATATCTAGCCTAAATCTACCCTCCTTTAGTTTAAAACCATTACCCCTTGTCCTGTCACCACAGGCCTTACTAAAAAGACTGTCCCCATCTTTCCTATAGGCCCCCTTTAAGTACTGAAAGGCCGCAATAAGGTTTCCCCGCAGCCTTCTCTTCTCCAGGCTGAACAGCCCCAACTGTCTCAGCCTGTCCTCATGGGAGAGGTGTTCCAGCCCTTGGATCATTTTTGTGGCCCTCTTCTGGACCCGCTCCAACAGCTCCATGTCCTTCTTGTGCTGAGGGCTCCAGAGCTGGATGCAGTACTCCAGGTGGGGTCTCACCAGAGCAGAGTACAGGGGCAGAATCACCTCCCTCGACCTGCTGGCCACGCTTCTTTTGATGCAGCCCAGGATACGGTTGTCTTTTGGGCTGCAAGCACACATTGTTGGTTCATGTCCAGCTTTTCTTCCACCAGTACTCCCAAGCCCTTCTCCGCAGGGCTGCTCTCAATCCCCTCATCCCCCAGCCTGTATTAATATCGGGGGTTCCCTTGACCCAGGTGCAGGACCTTGTACTTGGCCTTGTTGAACCTCATGAGGTTCACACAGGCCCACCTCTCCAGCCTGTCCAGGTCCCTTTAGATGACATCCCGTCCCTCAGGCGTGTCAACTGCCCCACTCAGCTTGGTGTCATCTGCAAACTTGCTGAATGTGCACTTGATCTCGCTGTCTATGTTGTTGGTGAAAATATTAAACAGCACTGGTCCCAGTATGGACCCCTGAGGGACACCACTTGTCACTGATCTCCATTTGGACATCGAGCCATTAATATTGCAAATAACACAGTGGTGTGGTCAAAACGTATAAGAATTTAGAGAACAAAGGTGCCATATCCCATCTCTTATGATGCAAGTATGAACAGCAGTATCAAACTTCAAAGTAAAGTGAAGATAAAAAATAGTAACAAGATGTCAGTGTGAATACTGAAAGTTAGAATAGTGATTAGCATGGAGAGAAGTAGAAGTGTGATTAATAGAACATTAAATATGGGAAAGACAAGGTGGAAACTGCCTAAAAACCTCACACAGCCAGTTCAGATGTTACCAGAACTGATGTAAGTAGGTGTAGCAGTAAGGCAGATGAGGAAATGTCACATTGAAATTAACATAAGTGAAGAAATTGAGAGCACATGGTGTAGCAGACAGTAGTGTTGGCCACAAAACAGAGATTATGGTCTGTCACCGTTTAAAATTTTAAATACGCATATCTTACATATTAAATTAAAAATAGACTACGTATTTTATGCCAGTCCACTTTTGCATTCCATAGCTTGTAACTGAGAAATTGCAGAGGAAACCACTGCTGAATCAATAAATGAGAAAAGTGTACCTGGTTGAAGCTCACATATTTTCCTGCCTGCAGAAACGTTGTTTTTTAGTACTTCAATGCCATTTTGTAAAGTATTCAGCTGTCAGTTTTGGAAGTTTAAAAATATTTTAATATCTGAACTTACCCTCATTGCATTTTGTAGTTGTGATTTGCTGGAGAAAACAAGGCCTCAGTAACCATACCACTTTGTTCTGTAAGAATGGTTGACAGCTTCTATAAAATGAAATCAAAACAAGGTCTGAAGTCTGCATCATAACCTTGTTGACATTCTGAAGTTAATTTAAATGTTTAGTATTTGCCACACAAAGAGATTTAGTGGAGGTTGAGAAAAAAGGTTAGGTCTCTTACAGTTCAGAAACAGAACTCTACAATTCAATTTCATGAGGATGCTGTAAGTCACTGTTAACACAGCTGAACTTTCCATGATTAGCTATTGTACCTTTGCTAGACGAAAATAAGAAAAAAATGATCCATTTTGTCATATGAGAGATGATATTTTGAAGAATTTTTATGCTTAGATATGTATCTAGTATGTTACAATTTTTTCCCTTAATTTAAAAATATTAATCTAAGGCAACTTAAAGTCTACTGACTGGGGTTTTTTTTTGTTGTTGTTAAACATAGAATGACTGAACTTCTAAGTTCACTTCTTCTAAGCCGAGATTCTTCTTAAGTAGAATTGTTATATTCACTTTCAAAATGAAGTTCACATTCAACTTCTGGAATAAAATATTTAAATTGTATTGTATTTTAAATAGAGCAGTTGAAGGATTTTTTTTTTTTAATCCTGTGATAACTTAAGATTTTTTGACACTTTTTTATGCAAATTGAGACAAGTTCAGAATTTCAAAGATTTGGGAATTAAAACCTCAGTTTTGCAGACTGGATCAACAGTATTGTTAGTTATGAAATACGCCAAAATGTGTTTTCCAAAGTTTGTTAAAATGAAGATTCATCAATTCAAACACAGCTTAATTCTCATGGGTTTTGCCTATTTTTTTCCTGATTACCTTTTAAAACATTTGTTAACTTTAAAAATCAGATTATTACTTTGTATTTTTATAGTTGTAATTCCTTGCACGGAAATACAGAAACTATTACTGTATTACTACTAATCTATTAATTCTGCTACTAATCTATTCCTATTGCATGCATAAACTAATATAGGATAGCTTTTACCTAAAAGAATCTGCAAAAAGCGGTTTGTCTCTCATCTAAATTTAGTTATCTACATTGGCACTTCAAGAAAAGTTCAGATGCATGAGTCAGACGATCAGTTTAGATGTCTGCTTTACTGTGAGGTAAGCCACAGCTCACCTTAAAACACTAATTCTTCCCATTTACTGGGAAGGTAGTCTAGAGGACTAACTTGAAGGTTGATATTTTCTGGTTTTGATGTCTAAGGACAGATGAATATTACCATTTAGGTCCAAGACCACATTTGACATGGATATCTTTGCTAAAATTCAGAGCATGCTCTTGAATCTCAAATTGTGACAAAACTTGTCCAATTGTGTTCTCTATCTATAACCTCTAAAAAGTATTAATTCAGTCAATTTCAATCCATTTTGACAGAAAAGCAAAAGGTTTTAGGGTCCTGCAAATTTTATGAGTATTGTCAACTTAGTAGAGGAGTCTCAGTTAGTACCCCTCATTAATGAAAATGTAAGAAAAAATCAGCCATTAAAGATTTTCTTTTTTTGAGCAGTAACCGGATGTCAAAATTAGATTATGTATAACTGTAGACCAGCCATAACACATGCTGTTTCCCACCCATAGTGTGGTGGGCATAGGGAAGAAAAAGATATTATGGCATGGAGCCTGAGTTTAGGGAATAAAAGGCACACATTCTTAGGAAACTATCATCATTAATTCCACTACTCACAGAAAACTTACTTATGGTATATGAGAAGAAAAGCCCCTAGTTTATGTAATTCAACAAGGAAAGTGCTTTTGCTGATATATGTTATTTTCATTGGATAATTACTAGGAACTCCACAGACAGTAGAACCCTTTTGCTGACACAGGCTTTACCTAGATGGGCATTTCTGTACTGGTATATCCATTTCTTAGATAGGCTGTGGTTGAAAAACTCTTTATTCAGATTTCAAATAGTTAGTCTCCTTCTACATATCTTTTGTCAGATATTTGTGTCATGACTGCATATCCTATTTTTGCATGGTATTACTTTGATGTGGATTATGTGTTTTAATAGACTAGGCCAGCAGTTTTAAATCTGAAATACTTTTTCAGAAGAAAATGAAAATGTCATTTAAAGTAATAATAATGATATTTTCAATATTACAGTTTCATATACTCACGATGGAAAATTTCAAGCTGGTAGGGTCTCTCTGTGTGTGCACATATACATATATGCATATATATACAGACACACACACATACACATATATGTGTATATGTATATATAGACAGACATATACAAGGTGTGGGGTTTTTGTGTCTTGGTTGCTGTCTTGCTTCATGACAGTAAATGACGCCTTCATCTGCTTTTAGGCGTAGATTTTCTGGCAAGGTGGTGTCCAACAAGCACACTTGTTCCCTTGTGGTTGAACTATGGCAGTGCACTGCATTCATTTCATTGTAGTGATGCATCATGTAAGACCTCATTTACATTCTACACATTTTTAGCCTCTGTTATTCATTCCTGATGTGAGATAAAAACAAATGTTTAACTGTTGCAAATTTCCTTTGACATGCCAACATTTAGTATTCAGGTTATTTCAAAGTCCTTAACTGTCCTTGGAATGTTTGATTTTTCTTCTTTGCCCCCACACTTGTATCTAAATAAGCTTTTTAAAAATACTGTATTTATCTTTTGACCTCAGTAGTATCTTATGCCAAAGTTTGCTTTTAAAAAAATGCCTGTAGTTCTACTGTCTTCTTGCGTTGTTTCACTCTGTCCTGGAATGAAATCCCTGATTTTTGGAAGAGGGTACTGAGTCATGCATGATGTAGAACTTCCCTTTCAAATAGTCATCTAGCAGTTGTGTGCTGTTGTTGAACCTCATTGTTGCTGTATGTTTGCTTAGTAAGACAATTGCTATATGTTTGTTCTGTAAGACAAAGGCACCATGCGACTGTGTGTTACATGTTAAACAGTGTTCAATGGGCCACAGTGACAAAATGTGCTGTAAAAATGGAACATGGAAATTGGTACTTAGCCGTAGTATGGACGTATGCAATAAAATTCATCACTGTGAATTTTGCTCACTACTCAGAAATTATGATCTGAATGTAGGGACTAAGTCATGTCTGACTACTTAGATAATAAGGATGCACTGAAAAAATGTGTGAAAAATCTCTTTTGAGATTTCTTTTAAATTATTATTATTATAAGTATAGTAGAAAAAGTAACTTAATGTACTTTCTGTGTAATTTTATCTCTTTAATCTTCTTTCCTGGTCATTAAGTTATAGTATGAGGAGTTTTTCCTCGTATATCTAGGTGGATCAAATTTTTCATATGATTTCATCCTAAAATTTCAAAGGAAAAATGTATTTGAGAAGACAATTATGGATTTCTTCCTTAATCAAGAACTAAAATTCATATTTGTACTTTATCAGATTGGAGAAATATACTAACTGGAATTCTGGATACTTGCAGTCCATAATACAAGAACATTAGGAGCACAGTAGCATTAATTAGTTTTTCTAAATGCATATTCTAAACACTATGTACTAACATATATAATTTAAAGCTCATTTAAATTCTCTATTATATTTTTTTCCCATATATGTTGTCTTAGTATTTGCTGTTAAATATCATGAATATATGTTTTAGTGTTTACTGTTGATTTTCAGCAAATATAAGTTTACTGGTGGGAAGATGATTTCCTTTTTTGTTTATGCATATATTTATGTCAATGATGGAATAAAGTACAGAAATAATATGTTTGTGGAAAGTGCAAAAAGTTCTTTTAAAGAACTTACCACAGTGTCTTTGCTAAACAATCCTTTCCTGCTGCAGGACACTGGGAGACATCTGAAGTGGTAATGGAGAAGACAGTTCTGTTAAGTGGCCTGTCTTGTGTGCTATATTGAATGGTGTTAACAGAAGGTGTATAAAGCCTTAATATAGCCATGATTTGACCTTTATATGAGTTTGTAAGAGTGTAGGTGTTAGGTGTTACACTGTTAGGTTTTTTAATATTAGTATATGGTTTGTGTGGTGGGTTTATAGACATCTGGAACACTGTATGCAGCTTTGTACCCCTTAGAGCAAGACAGGTGTTGATAACCTGGAACAGGTTCAATGGAGGGTCACCAAGATGGTTGGGGGTTTGAGTGCTTGCTCAGAAGAAGATGGAACTAGTCTCCTCTTGGTAGCATTCAGTGAATGGACAAGAAGCAACAGACACAAACTGAAATACAAGAAAACACTTTGTCTCTAAGAGTGATCAAACAGTGGGGTAGGTTGCTCAGAGAGGTGTTGAAGTCTCCACCCTTGGAGATATTCAGACTGTGACTGGGCAGCCTGCTCTGGCTGACACTGCTTAGAGCAGCATGTTGCACTAGTCAGTCTCCAGAGGTGCTTTCTAACCTCAAATATTCTGTGACACTCCAACTGTGGTGAGCAGAGGAAATGGCAGTTATCATGTGTACAGTGCAGCCAAGTCTTTTTCCATGCTGAGACTGGTACGATTCCACCCTCCATCCAAAGAGAAGCTGAGGGGAGTGTTCCACCAAGAACAAGACCAGGCTGAGCTAGAAGAGCAGTGGTTGTGTTTCTGGAATGCCAAAGTAACAACTGAATGTTCAAAACTCAGCTGCCTCATTTCCATAGATCTCTGTGGCTAAAATATTTTTAAAGCTGACCTTATGCATCAGCAAAAGATGACCTCTATCATGACCCTCACTTCCCTAATCTACTTACTCTTTTTTCTCTGGGAGCGTTGGAAGTATGGCACACTATGTTTTATATTCCTCTCTCTGAAAAATTTACTTGACTTTGAGAGAAGATGAGTCAGTTCTTTTGTTTCATCTGCTAGCACCAGCATCCCTTTCTGTTTCTTTCATCCCTCAGAGTTACCTTCTGCCTCTTATCCTGCATGAAAAAAACCACTTACCTCATTCAGTTATTTTCTAATCTAGGGGCCCTTCCCTGCTTCCTACATTTACCCCTCTTTTGCCATGTACCTTGTTAGCAAAC
>VYZW01040182.1:76741-121222 GCA_013401315.1 Balaeniceps rex | reverse complement strand
TTTCTCTTTCTCCTTGTCCAACCCCTCCCTTAGCTCCCCCCACCCCAGGATACCAGAGTGACTAGACTGAGCAAGCATTGAAACATACAATGTACAGATTGCTTTCAAATGCACAAAAAACCAAACCGTCAGGAAAGAGATAAAAATTGATAGGTTTCTTTTCCCCCTCTTTAATCGTAGGTGTTATTATAACAATATAGGTAAAATATTTTCTGATGGAGGTGTGATTTTTAAATTTGTGATGTCTGTAGGTTCAGACAGTGGTTGAGAAGTTGGAACTCATCAGCTTCTGCATGCTGGAGCACTGGCATGTTAGGCAGAATGAAGAGTGTAAGGATGCTGCACTGAGCTGTGCTTGCCCATATCATCGCACATGATTAAGATCACACATAGCCTTCTTGCAGTTCTGTAGGAAGATATATCTAGAGTTTGGCTGTCACTAGACTGTACTGAATTTAGTGGGCCTTTTTGTTGCACTTATCTTACCTCTTGATTTTTCTTGTCTGGCTGCTTCTGATTGTTATCCAGAGAGCCATTCCAATGTCTAAGAAATTAATTAATAGTCTTGCTAGGGTTTGTTTTCAGCTGCTACACCTAACTGATTATTTGTCTGAAGGCAGTTCTTCAGATACAGAAATTTGAATAAAATGAACAGTGAAACCAGAACATTTTCTTGCAAGTAAACATTTGTAGTGAACAGACCGTCATTGAATACAATGTGTAGCATTCCACACGGTTACCAAATTTGTCTTTAATGCAGGTATGTATACCTAAGAGTCTTGTCCTTACTTCAGAGATGCTGCATACTCACAGCTCTGCCTCCAGTGGGGACTGCAGGACACCAATTCTCCACAAACCTCCAACTTGCCGAAAGATAACTTACATTCAATCCATCTCTTCTACAAGACCAGGTATATAAATATATTTCCTCATGACCAGAAAGCTTCCATTATCTCCTGTTTTAGGATATTTGAATGCTGTCCTTGTGCACCTATCTCAGCAATTAGCTCGCACTCTGTAAAAGCCATCATTTGTTTTGCCTGAGATCTATCTCTGTGTGTGCAGTAGAGGACATTGGTATACATAAGACATAAGAACTGAAACATCAACCTGTATTTTTGATGAGGCAGTGCAGAAGGTTTGGATTTGGGTCTAAGTCCAAGAACAAATAGAATTTATGACTAGTTTGGGTGAAAGAAAACTCTTTTCCTTGCACTTTCAGTTATTTTCTTTCAGGACTCAAAGGATCACTGTCTGGAGCCGTCAAAAATTCCTCCCTTATATGACAGACTAGAACTAGAAGCAGAACCTCTGTTGCAAGAATGACTCATCTGGCTTCCCCAAACAAGAGCAATATGTATCTTTACAGCCCCCCTCACTTTATATTTGATGGATCCTGTAACCGGGTTGTTAAGACCATGTATCTTGCCTCGATATCTTGCAGACTTTCCAGGAGACTCAGAAAATCTGTGCAAAAATACACTCTGACCTAGGACCCCCCTGGCTTTCACCTTCAGGAGAACAGCTGACCGAGGTTTAAAAAGCAAGCATTCCTTTGTATTAATTCATTATAAGTTGCGGGCAGCAACATGTATTCTTCTGGTAGCCATTATGGAACTCAGCACCTTTTATAAGGATAAGATATTATACATTTCAGCATAGAAAGGAAGGACAGTGTAGGAGCTAGTGACAAGAGCTGACCCTTCCATCAGAGAAAAACTGATTATCAGTCAATTTTTTATTTGTCTGTGTAACACTCAAGACACCAATTAACTACCTGTCTTTCCCCTATTAGTAATATCTACACTGTGCTATGCAGGAAAAGTGTCTTAGTCAAAATTAACAAGGCACAAAGCACTAGTTGGATAGCAATTAGCAGACAGTGTCATTGCCATATCTTGCTAATAAGATGAAACAATAGAGAAGGAAATGTATTCTGTGTGTCTAATGGATGCTGTAGATCAAATAACATCTCGGAGATTTCTGAAGCAGCGTAAACAGAATGACTCCCTGTTGTGATAAGTCATCTTGGATCAATGGTGGAACTGGAATAATCACTGGCATGTAACTGATGTGGAGAAGGGAAAAAAAGCCCATACTGAATTTTATGTTGTCAGATGAATGACTTCATTTGAGTCTGCAAGAGTGTCTGACCAACTCTGTACTAGGTAGGAGACAGACACTAATGGGGCTAGTTTGTTTTTGCAGACAGATGTCTACAGTTCCACCCTTTCTCCCTCTTGTTCCCCAACCTCAGCCCAAGATCAACATGATTCAAAAGCAGATTTCACTTATCTGACATCCACATGTGCTCCTTTAGGGGACAGAGGCTTAGATAAATGGTCTGGGTTTTGAGGTCATCTCTGTAACAGGATTAAAAATATTAACTGGCTCATAAATTAGTTTTACCAGGGTAGCATTGCCTGACTGAGCCTGTATCATTTTTATTGCTAGCTACAGTTATGTTTATTGACAGACAAGGATTATAAAATGATGACACAAAGCAGTAGTTATTCTGGGTTCCAGCAGGAACAATAAATTCTCTGCCTCCAGTTCTGGAAATGTTTCAAGGCTTTTTCTTCATGAATAGTTACTCTACAAAGCCACAGTGTTTTCTTGACTAACGTTACTCATTTAGTTCACCTGTGTTGCTCCAATCAGTAGAACAGAGATGCACAAGAAAGTGGTATAATACTATAAAATTTACAAAGCCCTAAATAGACAGAACTGAAATTATTTTTTTCTGTAAATTTAGTTGTCAACATCAAGAGCAGAGTTTCATCTGTCTAGGGATATTTCTAAACACAAAAAACCAAACCACCAAAAAGGCAAACAAGCAAACTTGATAAACATGAGGAACTTCAATTGGAGAAAAAGAAATAAAGAACATCTACACTTCTAAATACAGAACAAAATGACACAAAATCAAACATGCATCAGAAGTCTGTTGAACCCCAGGTTTTCAAATGTTAGTTATCTATCTGCTTTAATGACACTAAGAAGTTGTAGGACACTAGCTGTCCGGTGCAACAAATGATACAGAGGTGGCCTACTTCACTTTCAGCCTATTTCAGATGTCAAGTTTTTTAAGCCTTTATCATTTATCTTATCTTCCTTTTGACCTTCTAATATTTGTTTACATCTTTCCCATAGTCTGAAGCCTGAAACTGCACTAACTGAGGTATCACTGGTCTCAAGAATAGCCAGTTATACAGAAACACAGAAGGGTGGAGGTTGGAAAGGACCTCTGGAGGTCGTCTTGTGCAACTCCCCTGCTCTAGCAGAGTCACCTAGAGCCACCTAGAGCCTCTTGCCCTTTACAAATGAAAATTAATATATCTGAGAATAATAAGAATCTTTTTTTAACATAATGTCACGCTGTTGCTACTGTCTGTGTCCCCCTAACTTCTAACTCCTTTCCTGCCTTATACTGCTTCCTAACTGTTTTTTTCCCATTTCATGTATGCAAAGCACTTCTATAGCAATTGCATATGCCTTTATCAAATTTCCACCAGCTGATTTTGGAACATCTTTCCAGTTTCTAGAACTCCTTCCAAATTTAAAAGCATCCTCATCATTTCATCATCCAGATCATTGATCAGCAAAGGATTGAATAGAACTGGGCTCAGAAACACCACATTTCAAATGTCCTCCCAGTTTGACAACAAACCATTGATAGTTTCTCTTTGATTTTGTTTTCTCAACCAGCTGTGAGCCTTCTCTGCAGTGATTTAATCATACACCTTAATTTGCTTACAAGAATGCTATGTAGGAGGCTCAAGAGCTTTACTGAAGTCAAGATATATCACATCTACTGCTTCCCCCTTATTCACTTATCCTGTCAAAGAAAGAAATTAGATTGGTTTGATACAATTTGTCCTTGACAAATTCACATTCAGGAGACTATTATTACCCTCAAGGTGCTTATAAATTGATTGATTGATCCTCCACCATACATCTTCAGTTCAAGGAAAATCGCCAGCATCTACTCTGATGTGCAGCTAACTGGACTCAGTTCTGTGATTTCGAATCTACTTCTCCTAGTTAGGTATTGTCTTCCCAAAGAAGCCTTCTAACTGTCTCAACCATGTGTTCTCTTCAGTCCCAAAGCTAACGAGGTTGTATGAGCTTTACCTGCGGTACTCAAGAGCACCAGACCTATGAACACTATCCATGCTCATAAAAAGACCATGCACCCTCTAACTGACCTCTTTCTACTGTACTATCAAACATAAAATCACTACTTGTTGGTAAGAGTGACTGACCAGTTCTGGGGTGCATGCTGCCGGGGTGCATGCTGCCAGGGTGCATGCTGCTAGGGTGCACGAGCAACAATTTTTTGTCATTTATGCAGAAGGATTCCAGCTGAAGAGCAGAACTCAGTAGATGGAATTATTGGTAAGCAATATTTGCAATTTATGTAAGTGAAGCTGCCCAGAACTGTCTCGTCTCCTTTTTTCCTACAAAGGGAGCAGAGAGTTTCAGTTTTCTAAGCCATTTGACCCTGAGGCTTACATTTGGAATTCCATGCTAGTAGACACTACATTATTATTATTTTAATTAGAAAAGCTGGAAAAATATTCTACTGAGTCTCTTAATTCAATGCTGTAACTGCCACATAGGGCTTAGTCCTACAATGGTTTCAGCACAGAGTTATACTGAGCACAGTCGGCTTTTTGCTCAAAACAAGCTCAATATTTTGTCACGGCATCCTCACAATGCAGAATTAGGTTACTGAAAGGGTACTTGAACACAAGCTGACCACAAGTAAATACTCCACTATTAAATACTGCAAATTTGACACTTACAGTTATGTCTTATGAGTAAAGGATTTTATTAAAAATATTAACATGCATAGAGACCTAATTTTATAGTTCTTACTTGGGCAAAATTCCTGCTGCACCTAAGGAAGGATAGTCCAAGCTCAGTGTGAAGTAATCTAGCTTCAGTCACAGTCCTGTCCTCTTGTTTGATCTTGGCCCTGTGTTAGGCTCTGCCATTGCAAAACTTATGCACAGAAATTCATTGGGACCGCACCCACCAGTAACTAAGATTTTTAGGATCACAGTACCTCGGTTTCCTATTTGTGAAGCAGAAATAAATGTTACTTCCCTACATCAATGTTTGAAGAGCTGAGACACATTTTTAGGGGCCAGAGAAGTACCAAAATAATAGACAATTCGTTTTAAAGATAATGCAAAACACTAAACAGGTCATTATAGAATAATTCGATTTGAAGAAACATTACCACAGAGCAAAATAAATAGATTAATGGTATAATTTTGCTATTTCTTTTCTTTCTCTGTTTGCAAACATATAACAGATAACATTTGCAGAATGATAACATTTTTTTTGTATTCTATCATCTACCAGTGCTAATATATCCATTTGCTTCATTTTATAAGCAGTTAAATTACTCTGACTCCTTATATACTTCTGTGAAAAAAGATGTCTACCTTAAGATTTACATGCCCCCTCTTCCACTCATCAGTAAGGGCATGTTTGTGTTTTGCAAAGGGGTACAGCATGACGCCTGAGGTAGATTTCATCCCAGCTTGTATGTCCACACAGTGCTATACAGAGCCCTGCTACTAACCTGAAGTTGAAGCAATAGAAGTCTTAAAACACAACACTGTACTTGCACCAGTAAAGCCTTGCCTCTCAGCAACTGGACTGGGACCCGGGCTGTGACAGGGCTGGGCTGCTTCCTGTTCTTTTCCATGCAGACCTACTCCAAGAACAGTCCCATCACCACTTTTATGTTCCTGCCACAGGTCTTTCAGCAAGCTATAGAAGCTAAGATTATACAACGGGAAAACAAGCAGATCCTCAAGTGTTCCATAAAAATTTAAGAGCTTTATAAAACCAGGGATATAAGTTCAAAGGTGCATTTCAACTTAATTACCTATTAATTTGAATATGAGAGTTGGACCGTATCTTAGTTCTCTGCCACAGTTTTAGCTACCTAAGAAACAGCAACAACAGGAGCTTTCTTTGTGGCTCTGTAAGCGCAGCTGGCTAAGAACATTGTTCCCAGGGCTGTGTGTGCCCCTCCTGACACTGCCAAGGTTACTTGTGAATAAGAAACACGTTTGCTTCTGCTACATCAGAAAACAATTAATCTTCATTGTTTACCAACCAGGAGTAATCAAAAGCAGTAGGGAAATAAACTGTATTTTCAGGTACCTACGAAGATATTACAAAAACAAAGGCACAAATGCAAACTAAAGCTGAGGAAAGCTCCTAGACTGCCTCTTACAGGAAAATGAAGATTTAGGTATTTTACAAACAGATTATTTTTTTCCTATTTCAGTGAAGACCTATTTGATGGTGTAAACTCCAGATGTATGGCAAAGTGATCCAGAATACCTTATCTGCTCTGGAAACAGTTAAGGTCGGAGCAGATATACAAGAGCTGCTTTATTTGTTTAGGTTTGATTTGTGAAGGTGATTTTAGTAATATCAGCAGGAAAATTTGGCTCCTTTTTACTAGAGTGGAGGAGAAAAGTATTGCTGTGAGTAACAAGGAATGCACTTATAAGGTACTGACACACTGCTCACCACTGTAATTACAGGGCTAGATAATTATCTGGGTTTGAACAGAGCGCAGAAATTAAAAGAGTTGAACTGATGACTCTATATTAAACTGAGGGCTAGAAGCAATAAAGGACTTATAAGTCCACAAATTAGGCACTGCCCTGCCCAAAACAAAAAACACTCAGTTCACTGAGCAGAAACTAAAATTCAGCTCATCCAGAAAACCCTGAGCAGGTACCTGCTTTCAGCTAGTTAGCAAGGAAGACTAAAACTCAGGCTCTGTGCCAAACCATGCAAGGGAATTATATGGGGTTTGTGTGGCAAGGTTTTGGTAGCAGGGAGGCTGCAGGGGTGGCTTCTGAGAGAAGCTGCCAGAAGCTTCCCCTATGTCCCATAGAGCCAATTTCAGCCGGCTCCAAGACAGACCCGCCGCTGGCCAAGGCCGAGCCCATCAGCAACAGTGGTAGCACCTCTGGGATAACGTGTTTAAGAAGCGGGAAAGAAACTGCGCAATTGCAGCCAGAGAGAAGAGTGAGAATATGTGAGAGGAACAACTCTGCAGACACCAAGGTCAGTGAAGAAGGAGGGGGAGGAGGTGCTCCAGGTGCCAGAGCAGAGATGCTCTGCAGCCCTGGTGAAGACCATGGTGAGGCAGGCTGGGACAGCCCTGCAGCCCATGGAAGTCCACAGTGGAGCAGATATCCACCTGCAGCCCGGGGAGAGCCCCACGCCAGAGCAGGTGGATGCCTGAAGGAGGCTGTGACCCTGTGGGAAGTCCATGCCGGAGCAGGCTCCTGGCAGGACCTGTGGACCCATGGAGAAAGGAGCCCACGCTGGAGCAGGTTTGCTGGCAGGACTTGTGACCCTGTGGGGGACCCACGCTGGAGCAGTCTGCTCCTGAAGGACTGCACTCCGTGGAAGGGACCCACGCTGGAGCAGTTAGCGAAGAACTGTTGCCTGTGGGAAGGACTCACGTTGGAGAAGTTTGTGGAGGACTGTCTCCCATGGGAGGGACCCCATGCTGGAGCAGGGAAAGAGTGTGAGGATGCCTCCCCCTGAGGAAGAAGGAGCAGCAGAGACAATACGTGATGAACTGACCCCAACCCCCATTCCCCATCCCCCTGGACCGCTCGGGGGGAGGAGGTAGAGAAATCAGGAGTGAAGTTAAGCCCAGGAAGAAGGGAGGAGTGGGGGGAAGGTGTTTTAAGATTTGGTTTTATTTCTCATTACCCTACTCTGATTTGATTGGTAATAAATTAAGTTAATTTCACCAAGCTGAGTCTGTTTTGCCTGTGGTGGTAATTGGTGAATGATCTCTGCCTGTCCTTGTCTCGACCCATAAGCCTTTCATTATCTTTTCTCTCCCCTGTCCAGCTGAGGAGCAGAGTGATAGAGCAGCTTTGATGGGCACCTGGTGTCCAGCCAGGGCCAACCCACCACAGGAGCAAAGGCCCCTCCATGTGGTGGGGACCCAGAGGCTGGTACCTCAGGTGAGGAACTGAGTTTTCTTCCTGAGATGACACAAGGACATGTTCCCACCATGCACCTTTTCTGCAATAACATGTGCTCAAGAACTGGGCTCAGAGGCCTGCCAAGACTGGGGGAAGAGGAGAGGGAGAGGAGAGGAGATGGAGAGCAGCATTTCAAAGGAAAGCAAGAGCACTTCTGATTTCTGTGGGGCCCAGTCCGGTCCCAGAGATGTACTGGTCTCTCAGAGGAATTAGTCTGTGCCCTGATTAGCTTTTGGATCTCAGTGGAAAATGAATAAGAGCTGGGCCAAACTTTCTGGCCAAAGAAGCCCAGCAAGTTTAGATGCTGCTTGCTAGCTTCTGCGTGGGTTTAAAAAAATGAAAAAAAAAAAATCATAGTTTCTGATTTATATACCTAAACTCTGCGAATGCAACTGTAGGTTCTGGAGAACTTTCTTGGGTTCCGCATCACATGCTTCGCACTGTACTTCCAGACTACAAACCCCTACACTACAGCAGTCCACCACAGTCCCCTGAGCTGCAACCCACCTGAGGTTTCTTCTCGTACATGCGGCACATGTGTGCCAGGGGGACTCTGTATCACTTTAACTCAGTCACAACTTCCTTTCAGCTTTCTTTCAGAGAACATTCAGCTACAGACTGGCTTTCCAAAAAAAAAAAAAATTCACAGACTTGGAAAGGTACATTTTCTATCAATTTTAAGCTGTAAGCTCACCATAGCAGAATATCATTTGGAAAAAAAACCCAAACATGCTGACAGTCAAATCAAAAATGATTCAGTTTGTAGTAAAAACCAGCAGGACAACAGACTGCCTTTCTTAGATTCAAATCCTAGGCTACTGCTATGCACATTGTTACAACTTCTTTCTACATGTAGGTTTTTCTACAGAATTTATCCTGGAGTATCTAAGCCTTGTACAGCTGCTCCCTCACTACTCTGTGATTATCTGAGAAGCCAGCTGAAAGCTCAGTTTTAGGCTTCTCCTTTTTCATGCAGTATTGCTCTACTGTAGTTATTTGGTTAAATGCTGTGTGTGACAAAGGGATGCGTTTCAGAAAGTAAACAGAAATACCCTTATAAAAGTATTTAAAGCCTCAGGCCTGTTATTAAACTGCTCACCAGTGGCTGTGGTCTCCATCGATGTTGCTCCCATGGGTGCCAGCATGGCGCAGAGCTCCCCGGGCACGATGCAGGATTTGAAATGGAGGTCGAAGCCACAAAAAATAGGAGAGAACACACTGGTAGTTAGAGTGGTTATTTCAGATGAGTTAGAGAGGGGGTAGGTGAAGAGAAGGGCAGCAGCCAGCTGGGCAGCAGCAGTCCTTTTCAAAATGGTAGACTGCACAGGGATGCAGTGGTCCTCTACTGAGGCAACCTAGGCTGAGACATGGGGATAGTAGGTTATCATATGCTAATAGATATCCAATATGCTAATCATAACCTAGTAGATCTGTCCAGCAGACTCAAGCAGGAGCCAGTATCTCCCTGTGTCTAAGGGAGCTAACACAGTGAAAAGCTAAGAAAACAGGGAAAACTGCGAGAAGCTTTAGAAATAATTAGGTCTGTAGATGAAACCAGCGCAAGGTCCTGTTCCGCTGCCAAAGCATAACTTTGGAGGAAGCTTTGTGCTGTTTACCTTACATAGTGCATGGCAAAATTTCTTCTAGGTGACCACTTAAGGGGCTGAAAAAAAGATATTTTAGGAAAGATGGTCTTCAAATAAAGTGAAGCATAACTACTCAACAGGCTGGGAATGCTTTGGGACAGTCTGTTAGGACAGATGGCTGCTTAACAAGAATGGTCTCTTGACCAGTTTTCTCTGTCTGCATTCCAGGTGCCTGCACGTAAGGAAGCAGATCACATGCGCTGTTTCAAATGTGTATCGATTTGCCAGCGGGGAGAGAGAGAAAACTCCGTCTTTGATAGAGAATTTGATTTGATGATCATTTACAGACCACACCACACGAAGTCTTGACACTGTTTCTTCACCCTAATTACTTTGTGAGCCATCTGGTGCACCTGCTGTTGCAGTGAGGCAGGAATAACAGTTTTACACCCTCCCTCCCTTTTCTTTTCCTTTTTCTCACACTGAGATGGATCTTTTAAGTGAACATCCACCTGACGTGGCCAGACAGTGCAGATGTAGACGCAGGTGCAAACTCGGTCAACCATGCCTCCAGATGGCTCTTACTTATTAAGACAGCCAAAGTAATAACCCCAGACAAATGGCCTCCAAGAAAAAACCCAAGACCATCCTGCAGGAAAACACCAGGTTTAGAGATGGAGTTTATGAGGATCCAAAAGAGGTAATCAGCTTTGAATCTGTGGTGAAAACAGGACTGGTCAAGCCCCCTTGAAATTTGGATGAAATGACAGATTGATAATTGAGCAATTGGGAAAATGGTTAAAATTCAATAGTCCCTCTGAAAGGCTGATTACATAAGCATAAGTGCCAGTAGCTGGATGCCAAGATGAAAGCCATGGCTTCCTTTTCTTCTGCTGAGTAATATGGTCTGCAGTTGAGAAAGCCAGGAGACAAAAGCAACAGGATATTTTATAGTCTGGTTTCTTTTAAACATCAGAGAAATCACACTTCCAATGGCTGACCTCCAAACAAACAAACAAGCGAGCAAAACAAAGCAGTTGTGCCCTCCCTCAACCTCTCCCTTTAATATCTTTAATTACTGGCCCACAAAGTGTGAAAGTTCAAAGGAATGAGTTTCAGACTTGGGAAGCTGCCTCACTAAACGAGTTCATTTGGGCAGAAGAAGCTCACAGGAGTCCAGAGGCCACCTCTGCTTTCACAATTGAATGAGCTTCTCCTTGTTAACCTGAATGCTCTTTAGGGGAAAGGCATCAGAAAGAAAAATGTCTTTTTCAGCCAACTATTCCAACATACCTTCTTCAGGACTATCACAGATCACTTGGGGCTTTTCTGGACTCAAGGGACAGCCTAAAAAAGCGCCCTCCTCTCCGGTGGTCATCCCAGCAGCCATGCTGCCTAAATGAGTGCTCTGCTGAGCAGAATTAATTGCTGCTTTCCACCTGTATTTTCTTGAGAGAGGATTTGTGGCAGAGTGCCCGGCAGACACTGTGCTACTCGGGAGAGCGGGTCCAAAAAACCAGCATGCAAAAGTGACGGGAGGTGTGAATCCACAGGCAGGACTCCCTCGGCGCTGCCATTCTGATACAAACGCCTTTGGGCTTGGCCGAGGAGCAGAGTCAGCCCTGCTCCAGGCACTCTGCAAAGTGAGAAGGAAATGAAGGGTGGGGGAACTTCACAGTAGCAAATCTTAGTGAGAGGTGGGGTTGCAATACAAGCAGGTCATGCCAAGCTCCCCAGTTTTAGTCCACAATGACTGTGAAAATGGCCTAGGCATCTCCTCTGACAGATCTCTGAATTTTCCTGTCTAGAGGGCTCCTTAAAGCCTGAGGTCTCAGGGCCTTCAACCTAAAGACTCCCATCACCGTGAATGCGACAAGGTCCCAAAGCTGTCTCATAATTCCTGACGTACCCTAGAGAATCAAATCAATTCCAGATCACTCATGTGTCTGACCAACATCCTTTATCCAGCTTTCTTTGTTTCTTGGTAGCTTAGTCCCAGAGATTGTTTCTCAGTCCCTTAGTCTTCTTCTAGAGCAGAAAAAGGTACAGTTTTAACCACAGCTTCCTCTGGAACTATTAATTTGGTATTGGCATATAAATGTTATTAGAGGCACAGGTGAAATACATTAAAGGGCAGCAAAATGGGTGGAGTTGGAGGTGGAGACGGAGATTTCCGCTCATCTCCAGCTCTTTGTTCAGGGTGCTTCCCTACTGTAGCTCTTCAGATGCAGATATGCCAGAGCATAGTGGTAGCCCTGCTTTGTCCCCTGTCCTCCTGATGCTTGGGAGGCCCCCAGCAACCCTGGGCAGTGGAGGGGAAGAAATGGAGTTTGAGGTTGCCTGTGTGTCACTTCCCTTTCTTTTCCCTCCTCTCCTCGCTGTCAGTGCGGTCAGGCCCACACACAAAGCAATCACAAGCAAAGAGAAAGGCAAGAGCGGACTAGAGAAGTTGTGCCTTGACCCTTTGTATGAAGGTGTCTGTCACTGCCATAAAAAACACTTTGCTGACACAGTTGAGAAACCTTGAAAATCATTGTTATTTCTCGAACTTAGAACTGAGAGTTTTGTCCTTGGACCAGTACCTTCTGCACAAACCTACAACAGTGAGACATCTCCCTACCACAAGACCTTTAAATGCTGCGTATTAGGCAGCAGATGGAGGTGGGGAGTATAAGGAGTCAGTAAGACCTTCCCCACCAGCCTGATAGACAGTGTTCTTAGCACAGCAAAACATAACTGTTGCCAAGTTTTTGTAGGTGTGTTGAGAGTTTTACTGAGGTTTTAAAAGAGGATAATGCAAACAAGAAAAGAACCATATTCTGGATTATGCTTCTTCAAAAATTCTTTTTAACACAACACACAGGGACAGCAAAGCCACTTCTTAAGTCCTGTACTCTGTGTTGTGTTGTGAGAACTAACCTCTCTCCAGAAACCCTGTTTTGTTTATTGCCCATTCAGTTTGCTAGCCATACGTAAAGCTAAACCTTTGCTAGTCTTCCTGGAAATGAAGCCAGCCAAACCACTGAAGAGATATATTTAGGACGGAGAGGCTGTAGGGGACAGCTGGATCATAGCTCTTATACTTCTTTACTGTAGCGCTATTTAGCCTTGTCACTGGGCCCAAAGTGATATAGCTGGTACTCATATTTTAATGAATGACAGCCAAGTAAATTCAAGTGATGAAGTTGCCATCAGCTCTTCCACAGTAAAACAAGAATTTGGCCAAACCTGTATTTGGTTTGGCCTATAAATATATTGTCCTATTAACGACCTCACCCAAAAACAGCCTTAAAAATGGAACAATTTGTTTTTCTGAAATCAGGGCTTTCAGTGAGTGCTTTGATTTGGATGTAAAATCCAAGGACAATGCCTATGTTTTTTTGATGCTAGAGATTCACTGGGCAATTTCTGAATTCACTGAGGGGTAGTTATCGCCAATACTAGGATTTGCATGATAAGACTGTGCTATGTAGGATGGATTTGTTTTACAATGTTGTCTTTTCTGGGCTCACTGTGATCTACAGTACGTGTATATTGGTTCGCAGCCTGCATTCCGAGTGGCCTACATTGGCAGCAACACAAATTTTATATCACTTATTAGTGATATAAATCAAGCATTTCAGCTCCTGAATAATGTTAATCTGAGGCTTATAACCAGGGAAGGGAAAATAGGGATCCTCCTTTCAGGACAACGGGATAATTCATGCAGCAACTGCTCTTAGCAAGCCTTTTCCAACTCCAATGTTTTTCTTCCCTTTTTCACAGCTGAATTTCCATTTGGAAAAACAAAGTGACAGGGCAAAGTGAGAGCCTTTGCGATATGCTGCAGTGTGCAAGAAGCAGAAGGAAGAGCTTACAGCCTGGCTCTAGCTACCTAGCTCCATAAGTGGGCAGTGTAAGAAATGAGCACTGAAAATTATTCAGAAATTATTTTCAGTAGCATTGAAGTTACAGTTCCCGTAGAGGCAAGGTTCCCAGTGGTTTCAGGTAGCTGGGGAGACAAGCTCTCTGCTGAGCAAGATTTCAGGGATTGCACTGAAGTCCGAAGGATTACTGCATACAGGAATTTGTCCTTTGGCTCTCCACTCATACTCGATTTTCTGTCTAAAACTATGATTTAATTTGGGTGAATCCTGATTTATACCACTATGAATAAAAGGGAGCTGAGGCCATCAGTAGTATAAATAAAGTCTTAGCTCAGTGGCAGTCTTGCCTGTGTGAGAACTGCAGGGTCAGGCTGTATAGTCCTGGTAGCTCTTTGGCATTCGATGAGCAAGTTACCTTTATTTATAACATGGTACAGCAGGACGTGTTGTTGTGATTGACTTACAACAACTGCAAGGTCAGAAGTTTGATACGCTGAGGGAAAAGTGTCCTGGCAATGTATATCTGGAGATTATGTTGAATCAGGGATATGTAAAAGGTTAAATACGGCAAGTCTAGAAGCTTTGGGCTTTTTTATATCTCAGACTAGCTTTTTAGAAACATCCTTGGAGGATACTAAAGAGTGCCTTCTATATCAGAATGCTGAATTCACCCTTTTTGCCACCTTCTGTGACATTTTCACCACCTCCTTACTTGTGCTTTGTAAAACAAGAACCACTAAAACAACGCTGTCATCAAATCCACGGCGTCCATTCCTTCATTGATTCTTGAGAGGCGATAACAAGCTCAGCTAGAAACACATTTTAATAATTATATGGCTATAATTATCATTTGGCTTTGCTAGGATTTTTGAAAGATAAACTGTGCAGTCTATTTATAAGCTTGATAAGCAGGAGGACCTAGTGCCCTTTCCTTCTAGTAAATCCACGGTAAGTCTCATATGCAGAGTGAAATCACCTAAAAGAGCATCAAATAAAACAACGAGGTTTCCAATTAAGCATAATCTTGCAGTAGGAAGGTGCAACAAATACCTCACCAGTGAAGGGAAAGAAAGCGTTGTATTTTACACAGAAATACAGATGTTTCAGTAAATAGAACGTGGCAATCTTCCATGAGTAGTCCCATCCACACTAGCACTTATCCCAGGACAAATGGTGAGGGTGAAAAGCTATTCCAGGAATACCTTTGGTGTATACCAAGAGGATACATTTTGAAGGAGAGCTCCATTTTACACAGCTGGTTAGTTACGTGATATGTATCTGCTCATTTGCAAAATTGGATTTTGTAAGCAAAAACAAATGGAGAAAAATAGCAGGAAAGACAATGAAAAATGGAAACACAATTTCAAGGATGTCAGAGCAGGGGCTCTGGGTAAAGTACGAAAGCAGTCCCAAAGACAAGGCTTATGGGGTCCTGATAACTGTTTCCTAGCAACAGGAATACTATTAAGGGGGATGCTGAAGTCCAGTTTAATACGTTTATCCAATGCTCTGAAGGACAAGTAAGTAACATCAAATTCCTCATTTTATACAGGGCTACTCGGTCAGGTTCTGTAACAGTCTATACAAGAAGAGTTTCTACAGAAATCAGTCCTGCATATGTATTTATATATATATATGTATATATATGTTGGTCCTTTTCCAGCAGAACAGGGAAACAATGTTATTTATTGGGATGTCTGCTTTGGGTTATTTAATTAGATACAAGACTGCAAATGAGTTAAATACAATTATGTAAAAGTAAACTACAATACCTTCTGCTTTTATTTCTAGGATATTTAGACTGCTAAGGTCACGAAAAATCTATTATGGTATTTACAACTGACTGTCATAAAAGCTAGTTCATGGCACAGCTTTAATATAGCTGAATGCAATTATTTTTAGCTTAGTTGTGAAATTGCTTTAAGTAAACAACTGCTATGTTATCCCATTTTATCATACTTCTAGTAATGCTAACCTAGACTAAAGCCACAGTTCTTTGTTAGAAAGTTTTTCATGTTAAAGAGAGATCCATATATAGCTACAAAAACTATAGATTGAACACTGTAGACTGTGTTGTGTTAGAAATTTATTTTAAAGCTCTGAGCAAACTTTCCAGAGAATAACCACCCAAAGGAGAGGATAACACCATGTAAACTTTTGGGAAGGAATTTGATAAATTGGTTAAAAATATCACATAATTCAGTAAAACTCCTTAGAGTCAAAGCTCAACAGCAATATTTATGCATACATTGCAATGACTAAGACCAAAGCCAAAACTGAATCAAAATGTTGGGAAGCATGGAGAAAACAATTCAAGAGCCAAGCACTGAAAAAGGTTAGCTGCTGCATGTCATCATGCTTATGTCAGTGCAGTCTTACTCTAGTAAGCTTCAAACGTAGATAATTAATGATCACCATAGCCCTGGTAGCCTCCCAAGCCAACCCTCAGAGGTCTGCCATCTGATTTCCATGGCAGATGACCTTTGAAATGGATTCTTCACATTTGGGGATGGCGGGGAAGGGAGAAAAATATAATAGGATTTTGTAACTTTTTTTACTCTATTCTTTTGCTGCTCAGGCTGAGGTTCTAGTTAGGACTTGATATTTATATTTTTTTCCAGCACTGTTTTGGGGGTCTGATTCTCCTCTTCAGCATTTGGCAGATCCCTAGACCCAAACAACAAATTCTAAGCTCCATTCTTTCCACAGCCCAAAATAAACATGAGGCAAATAGGCTCTAAGACCCCCAACCATCCTCTGGGAAATTTACAAAGCAACCCTAGGTAGAGAACTGGTTTGACATCTCTCATTTCCCATTTGAAGCATGATGTTTAGTTAGCCAACAGATGCAGAAGACTAGACAGCAGCACTGTTAGGCTCAAGCTGACAAATTTTCAGAGTTCTCTCATTAAAACAAGACAACAAGCTTTTTTGCTGTATTCCCTCCATTTCCCTGTGTCATGGTTTAGCCCCAGTTAGCAACCAACCACCACACAGCCGCTCACTCACCCTCCCCCCCACCCCCAGTGGGATGGGGGAGAGAAAATCAGAAGGGCAAGAGTAAGAAAACCTGCTGGTTGAGTTAAGAACAGTTTAATAATTGAAATAAAATAATAATCATAATAATTGCAATGAAAAGGAGAACAAGAGAGACAAACAAAACCCAGGGAAAAGAAAACAAGTGATGCAACCGCTCACCACCCGCCGACCAACGCCCAGCCAGTCACCAAGCAGTGATCGCTGCCCCCAGCCAACTCCCCCCAGTTTATATACTGAGCATGACGTCATATGGTATGGAATAGCCCTTTGGTCAATTTGGATCAACTATCTTGGGCTGTGCCCCCTCCCAGTTTCTTCTGCACCTGGCAGAACACGGGAAGCTGAAAAAGAAAGTCCTTGACTAGTGTAAGCACTACCTAGCAACAACTAAAACATCAGTGTGTTATCAGCATTCTTCTCCTACTAAATCCAAAACACAGCACTATGCCAGCTACTAGGAAGAAAGCTAACTCTATCCCAGCTGAAACCAGGACACCTGAATATAAATTATTGGCTGAGTCCACCCCCCTTTTAAGGCAGGGGGTCTCCAGAGGGGCTGGAAGACTGGGGCATCCTTATCCCACCCCATTTGACAGGGGACCTCAGAAGCAGCCTGCAGAAATGCCTACGGGCAGGCTCTCCAGGTGGGCCTGCTGGGGTAATAAGCTGCCTAATGGCATTCTAAGCAGCCGAGCAGCTGGGAGTGCTTGAGCCATCAATTCAGGTAACTCATACAGAAAGTACCTGCGTTTTCACAATCTGTGGAGATCAGTCATGTCACTTTTTGGGTCCTCTGTCAGGAATGGAATGAGACAAAGCTGGCAGCTGTAGCGGAAACATAATTTCCCACCTAATTTGGCAGGCTGGAAATCCTGCAACCATCTTTGCTTCTGAAAATGTCTCCATGCTCTCTCTGTATGCCTCTCTGTGGAAGTCTGACTAGAAGCCAGTTTACATCACTTAAAGGATGGGGCAGGTGCTTACATAAAACAAGGCAGCAGACAGCTGCTTTCAGACTACATCATTTCTAGAACAGAAAGTGTAATTTTAAGAATGTAATTGTTTTATTTTTTATCCTTCTTGAAGAAGTTCCAGGTTTTGCCTGAAAAAAACAATTTTTTATTAAAGGAAATTTGAGGTACAGTTAAGGTACATACACAGAATGAAACATTCAAACAGTGAAATCACTTCACTGCTTTGAACCCATCTCCAAAATACCTTTGTGTACTGCCTCTATAATCTTCCCACAATAAACAAAACCCCTACCCAAACACACCTCTATGTAGAGCTTTAGGCACTTTAAGTTTTTAGTGAAATTTTTGGGACACTTACACGTAGGCTCCACCATCACTCACAATTAAAGGAAAGCCAATAACTTTCTGCAGTGAAATACATGTGATAATTGTTCGAGCCTGCAGCTCCTGTTGCTGATTCTCACCGCTTTCAGTGTCAAAACCAAGGGCCTGTACTACCCTTTTTATCTTTACACCTGAGCACTTGCTCACAAAAGTGTAGTGTTAACACAAAATAAACCAAAGGAAGGAAACAGCTGCTGGAGCCCTGAAGAAATAAACTGCACGAAGCGCACACAGGCGTTCACACTTTTGTTGTTCTAGTTAGGAACTGGCAGAGATTGTTACGATCTGTTCCTCCTTGTGGCCCCATGTGTGAAAAATGACAATGTTTTCCACCACCGTTAGCTGGCTGTGCTCTTTTTTTGTGGTAGCAGAGGGAACCGATACTTGGGAGATCTGAAGGTGTCAGGCTTGAGTCCCTGCTGAGTTGGATTCCTCACAAGAGCGCAGCAAGGAAATGCCAAATGAAGGGTTTTCTGTGTTTGACATTTTTACAGGTTGTTATGGAATAGTTTATAAAACATCAAATGATAATCTTTCATTTCCTCTGTTAGCTGCCTAATCCTTGTCTACCTCCTTAAAATGTGAACTACAAAATCTTGGCAGATCTAGCTTGCCTTTTACACATTGTTGCAGATGATCATAGATGGGGATCCTTATACATTTGTTATGAACATACAATTTAGCTGTCTGAATTTGATCACATTAAGTCTTGTCTGCCTGGATCTGAGACTGAATGCCGGAATTTGTTAATTGTGGTGCTATTAGTGCTTAAAGATTTTAAGAGACTAAACAGTTGTGCATATATTTTGGCACCGCATCTTACTGCTCCTGCTGGTTTAGAAGCAAACACTGAGGAAGGCTTCAAATGGATTAGACACCATGGAACCCGTTCTTTAGTGTGTGGTTGTTATTAAAAGGTTATTTAGGGGCTCTCTTATGGGGATATCTCTGGATTAAGGATTTATGGAGATAGACCCAGGATTTTTTGGTAGGTACTTAGTAGTCACATATGTACCATATGTTGCTGTTTTTGAAGTTTCCCCGTGTTTAATAGTATTACTTTTTTGGCTTTTCCTTAACATAATTTGCAGTTAGGTCAGAGGTTCATGATCCTAAACCCTGATCTGAAGGCACTGCAAATACAATAGTGTCTAAATCCAGCACTTTTCAGTAAGCCTGTATGAAGTAATAATCAATTACCAGGTCAACTTAACCCATAAACAGACTTGGATTGCAGGATGCAGATCTGATAACATCAAAAGAAGCGAATCATAGAATACCACTTGTCAGAAAGTCCCTGAAAAGATATTAGGGACTCCATGAAACTCATGGTGATATTCCATTTATTTGAATCAGCATGGGATCCTGTGAAAGAAGACAGAAGAGAAAAACCTCACCACTCCTCAGGCTGGAATGAAAACCATATTCAACTTAACAAGAATAATTTCTACCACAACACCTATTGAAAATCAGTTGGTTAATGATGGTCAGATAGGAACACTTGATATTTACCTATCCACCTGCAATGAAACAGACAAACACATGTGTGCATACCCACAAATGCAGATATGCATGTTTCATGTGCATTTGACTACATCCCTCTTTGATTGCCAGTTTTCATTTATCAGTCATATCCTGAGTGTATAAATACTTCACAATTATGACCCTTAGCTGTTTGACACAGTTCTTACAGTAAGGGCTTGATTCCCCCATGTTAAGTTACATATGTGTTACTTAATGTGGTGACAGAGTTTTGCCTGCGGGAGTGTTTTTGAACCATAAAAAATGCTCGTTCTGTCAAAAAAATGCCTTGATTAGAGTAGGCAGAAGCTTGATTTTCACCTGCTTGCCTCTTAAGCCTGGGTAGAGCAGGTGTGAAACACTCTGTAATTGAGCAAGTGGTTACACCTGCTCTGAGTCCCAAATGAAATTGTTAAAAAGAATTAAAGAATTAATTAACCAATGAGGACTGTAAATAGGGCAGAGTATTTTGCTTCCATGGAGGCTTGATTTTTTTTGATGCTGCTGCTTAGATCAGTTAATGCTCTTCTGTTATTGGTCGTGACCCCTGTCCATGAGCCTTTTTCAGACACAAACATTTCATTATTTTATTTTGGAAGCTCTACTGATTTTTGATAAGCAAATGTCATTACAGATGCTGCTATTGACACATCATGGCAGATCTTCCTATGGAGTTCTTTCAGAGAGTATCAGTCTATCTCCAGTATTTGACTGCAGCAGCTTTGCTGCTGCTGTGACGAATTTTAAATTAAATTTTAAAAAGCACAGGAAGATAATGATTTCCAATAAATACTGTGAAATTCAGTTCCTATGGTAGTAAAAGACACACAAGTTACAACACACTAAAATTTATATATTTGCTGCAATTCACCTTTAAGGAACGCAAGAGGAAAGTTAGTGATTTTGAATAGATGATGTGTTTTATTTTATCGCTTGGAAGCATGCCTGTTATTCAGGATCACAGAACTTATGAATTGATGATCTGAAGGGAGGCTCTTTTACTATTGCATCTCCAGCGTTGCCTCTATAAATACATTTTTTTATTATTATTCTGCAGTTTTTAGATTTGTTTTATGGTAGTGGTTATTAATGTTCTACCTCTGACTGTTAAGAGAATTCATAGCTCTGTTAGAACTCTGACGTGTCTGGGAGATTTGCTTGTGTATGTAGTTTTCTGCAAGTAAACCAATGTGCTGGACAGGGAGGGGAATATTCTGCCTTTGATAGCAGGTATATTTCTGATTACAGTTAGTGGGAATATGTGGCTTCAAACAAAACCAGCAGCCCCAAAAGTTTAAATTACTGCAAGTGTGGAGTGTGTAAGCTTTTTGTATATGATTGCATAGCCTAGACAGAGAACAAGGAAATAGCTGCTGCTATTTATTCCTACTGGAGAGTGAGAAATGGGCATGAAAATCTCATGCTCCCAATTAACTTATCTGGGAATTTAGAGGGTTGTCCAGCCATAGGACAAACAGTGTCTTCAGCTCACCCAAAACTGCAAATAAAAGAGATCAATGTTACTAACAGCATGGACCTTTTTTTGTTTTTAAAACCTGAATAGTTTCTCTTTCTCTCCCAAAAATGCTATTATGGCTATATTGAGGTTCTCCCCCCGCTGCCCTCAGGGTATTTCAGAGCCAGGAAGATACTAACATCTTAGAAGATGTTATCTTGTATTTTACTTGCATCTTTGGGGTGTAGTGAAATGACAAAACACAATGATGAAAAAGAGTCAGCAAAACTATGGCAACGAAGACTTTAATTTCTCCAGCAAGACGTACTAACTTGGAGTCCGCAACCTACTGCAAATCATCTCTAACACACCAAATGATTTGCAGACATTTAGTGAGTAATTGGATAGCTGCTGATGCAGCAGCTCAACAGTGAGGTTGGTCAGGAGCTGGTTTATCCACGAAGGCTACAGTAAAACAAAAAAAAAAGCATGCTTTTTTTTTTTTTTAAAGAATAATCACCCAGGAGGTTAGATAGCTCCTCCCCTCCAGGCGTGACTTTCAGAACAGACTGAGTTTCTGAGTTTGTTTGAGGTTATTTCCTCTCTGAGAAATACTCACTGGAGAAAAGGCAGAAAATGTATGCATTGCTTCTTACAGCGTGTTTTGTCATTCTAGGGGTGAAGAGGATACCTGGGGGAGCTTTTAGCACATAACAGCTATGTTTATAACACACCTTTCAAAGAGAAAGAAAGACCATCTTTAAAAGCCCTAACATCACATTTAAGATCTTCTCCACACTGGGCTTGTTTTGCTTGCCTTCCAGCCCTTTCTCCTCCATGAGGAAGGAATATCTCTTTCGGCAGAAATCCCCCCAGACAAGCAGGCATGAGAAGGCTGGTTCTTATGGAAAAAACTGACAGTATGGTCTGGACTCCAGCTCTCATGGGAGCTTTGCTATTGACTTTAGCTGGGCCAGGATTTCACCCGTCTCTTGCATCAAGTTTGGCAAGGATTACTGTCATGAAACTGATCCTGAGAGAAGAAATCAGACCGCTTTTCTGCACAAATGCCCCAATGCCCAATATGTACGAAGAAAACTGGAAGGATCATAAAAAAGACTAATCTTTTAGACATGCTCAGCAGGCCTGATGATGCTCCCACTGAGGCTATGGGAGCTGACTTGAGGAGCAAGCACGGTACGCCAACATGAGCATTTCACCTCCATCCCTTGCCAGGTTTCCTTTACAGCTATCACAGGGCAGCTATTTCTTCACTGTACAGCTCCAAATGAAAGAAGCTAGAGTGGCCCAGGAGAGATTTAAGCTGGTCACTGCAAATTGATTCACGCAAGTGTCTCTGGTGTGAGGATGTGCTACTTCTTAAGCAGCAAGAGAAAGGGAAATGAAATGAAGAGGTTGTATAGCTGCTCTCAGGAGAATGGCAAGCTAACAAGAGCAGATTGGTGTTAATTTAGCTGAGAAAAGAAGCCTCTCCTCTTTTAGTGCTTGAGGATTTGAGATTCCAGCAACAGGTTGGTGAGGTAGGCAGGGGGAAGGAGTAGGAGGGAGATCGCTCTTTCTTAAGCAATTGCAGAAGTGTGGAAGTAGGTTATGGCAGGTTAGGGAACAGGAAGAAAAATACATAAATGAAAGGGAAACACAAAAAAAGGGGAGAGCACAAATCTGGGAGAACAGCGGCTCTTTGCTGCTTCAAAAACATCTCCTTTGGGAGAGCAGGGCAGGAAATTGCTGCTCTGCTCCACAAAATAAAAAAAACCAAAACAACAGAAGAACTACTCCCACTCTGTAGCAGGACAGATCCCATATCCTGTCTTTCAACAGGGTAATGTTAATATGGAAGCACAGTATGGCCTTGGAGCAGTGTTTATTCTTATCAGATAGGACTAGAGCATGGCAGGAGCAAGCAACAATTTTGTCTTTATGTCAGCCCAAGAAAACATGTCCTGTAGCCATAATCCCATGTACAATTTGAGCAGTTAGCACTGCCAATGAAAAAAGCAGTTCCCTGTCGTGTGCTCCCTAGTTCCCCTACCTAGTTCAGCGCAAAACCCCTAAATAGCCCTGCCAACATAGGCTTGGAAGTGTAACAAGTGTAAATGAGTGACTACGGGAAGGGACAGAAGGTTAAACAGCTCTTTCAAAGTCTTAGAGTGTGTGTGAAACTATGGCTCAAGAAAGACCTTTTGTAAAGATAAGAGAATACCCACCTGAGAGGTACTTCTTTCTGGACAGCCAGAAATTTCCGATTAAAAGCTGCATTTAAGAGATGCTAAACATAACCTTGAAGAGTACTGCTGCATATCTGATGACATGACATAGCGTGTGGATTTTTTAATGCAATATATCATGTATATGATGATAATAATAATAAAAACATAGGTGATTTTAAGTCCTTCTGCATGCTAGGGTTATTGTTATTCTGGTTTGTACTGTCAAGATAAAGCAGAAACAAATGGTTACCCAAGTGCTGAGTATCCTTGAGAGAGCTAAAGAACAATTTTCTGAAGATGGAGAGAAGGATAGATTGGCATGAGGTAAAAGAGACACCTGCTTCAGTTCTTTTTGTTGATCCAAAGCTTCTGTTGATTCAAGGGATAAAAGAAGTCCCCTGATGGGATGTGCCAAGAGACACTTTTAATCTCTTTTTGCTGGTGAGCGAGAGATTCTACTGCCAACGCTTGCAGTATGAACTTCATCCAGTGTTTATTGTGTGAAGAGGCAAGATGAAGGAGTAGCCTTCCCTGCACCCCTCAGACTTAAATGGAGACTAGAACCTAAGATTCACACCCTTCAATCTTTTAGGGAAAGGATAGAGAAGAGATCTGGGTCCAAATCTATAGGTTCAAATCAATGCCTACATCTTTGGATCTCAGAAGACCATTATTTTTATTTTTAATGTGTCCGATCTCCTGAAGAACAACTGGTTTATTGCAAATTTAACTCATTGTGGTGAAAAAGCAGCTTTCAAAATGTCAGCTGATGAAACACTGAGGTAAGCAGAGGCCTGGGGCAGCTTCATCCTAAATTCAGGGCAGAAATGAGGTCCAAACACACCATCTTGAAATTTTCATATCACCTGCCTGGTTACATAAGGGAGATTAATGGCTTCTTATGGCTCTCTTCTGTGGAGGACAGTAGTTGCATTTCCTTCAGTTTCCAAAGAGGTTAACTTGCATGCTGATCCAAACAGTTAACTGAAGTGCTGTCTGGTAGGAAGCGAAATTCATGCTGAAACTAGGTATCTGTTATGCATTCTAATTTACTTTCCCTGATTACAGCAGGAATCAAACAACATCAACTCCAAAAAAAGGCACAGAGCAGTGAGCAAAGAATCTCTTTGAACTAGCACCCAACCCAAAAGCTCTCTGGGCTTTTTCTCTGAAGGTGTTCTACCCGTCCTTCTATACGTGACAGTTTCTTCTTTTTTAGGCTGTTGTTTGCTTCTGCCTTTTTTCAGCTTCTCTGTCCTTGCAGCATTTTCTCCTGCAGATACAGAAAATTTCTAGCAGAACAAGAAGGGGTGAGGCAGCTCTGCTCCTGGGTGCCCGTGCTCCATCTTTGGGGTCTGGAGGTGAAGCTGCTATGGTATCAACTCCTCCATATGTAAGAGAAATCAGAGCCACTCGCTTGTTTTCTTGCAACTATATTGAAGTGGGAAACTGTGATTAGACATTCCCCCAGCTGCTGGTTTCAAAGAGGTTTAACCAAGTGTATAATTACACAGCTATTTCACCTTTACCACTCGGGGCTCAAAATGCCGACAATTGCAGAGTGCAACCACTGGCAAAGCCTTATTGCATTTGACTTTGTCAAACCTCTTGAGTTTTCTGTGGGATGCACTTAACTCCTTTGCGTGTGGGAGACTGCCCCAAACACTTTATCCTAGGTAGAAGAAAACAAAGCAGAACAAAACAAAAAGCAATGACAAGAAAAAACCCAAATACTTCAAGGCATTAAAGTCGATACATTCTCAAGTAGCTTTGCCATTAGAGGTGTGCTCCTGGTTGGTGAACTTAGTCACCTCTCGTGAAAGCAGCCTACTGAGAGATTTAGACATATCATTTCCTCCCCAAAGTTTTTTTCCTATAAAGCATTTGGCCCATCCATTGTTGTATTAGACTCCAATGTAGACTTATCCCTGTTGTCACCTTAGAAGTGAGCCCTCAAATTTGATGAAAAATTAAGCTCACTAAAATTTCTGTTCTCTCAGTATGCTCCATATACTCCTGCTTGCAAGGTACTGTTGGACCAAGGCTCTTGCAGTAATTTGGATTTTAATGTCCTGAGCTAGTTTTCTACATCATGCCTACATTACACCCAGTAGAATTTACTCTCATCTTTGATAAAGGCTTTGCGGCCCCAAAATGTCCAGGATTTTTACAATCATCTGATAACTTATAACTTAATCTCCCCTGTTCCTCATTTAACTGCTCTCTTGAAGTATCATGTCTCAGCTTATATCCTTCCAACTTTGGATGAATGAACAACACTGAACATCAGAGAGAGGCAAACACTGTAATGCTTTTATGAATATTCATCTGTATTTTGAAAGGAACTCTGCATTTCCTTGGTTTTAATTTTCACACCATAAATTTTCTGACAAGTAATATCTGTGCAGAAATATTTGCCGAAACAGCATATACTATTATAATAGCATCAAGTAGTACTAGAATGTTAAAATTCAAATGAATAATTGATATTCACATCAAAAAACTGAATCAAAGAATTATCCAATTGAGGCAAGAAGACATGCCATGTGATCTCTGTGTTAAATTGGATCAGACTAAATTTCTTTTTTGAAAACCTGCAATAAGTTGCCTGTGAATGGGCCTAAACTTAAGTTTCACTCACTGCAAATCATTCTGAATGACAAACAGACTTGCAAAAACATGTTTATAGGCAATTTTCAAATGGAAAAAGAGGCAAATGCATTAAAAAAAGTATTTACCCTGAAATATTCTCCCAGCTGAGCTCTTAGATAAGTTACTGTCAGGCAACCCAGAATGATGCTTTCCCTTTGCATTCTCTTTCTCTTAAATGATGCCAATTCGAGGAGCAAAAGATTGTGCTTTGACCCTGACGCGTCAATCTTCTGCTTATCCGTGCAGAAGACTACCTCGGAGTCAATGGGCTCTCCTTATTTAAAGTACTCTCTCACTCCCTGGCCAAAGTGTGCCCATATAGGGAGTTAATTATCCACGAGTATTCTTGCTTCACCCGCTGACCTATATTGCTATGACCATTACCCAAGGTGATGCCTTACTGTTGTTTCTGCTCCAGTAAATGAGCCTTCCCAGGGCTAAAATACCCTTTATCAAAACATTACAAGGAAGCAGCAGTATGTACTAGAGTGGTCACCAGTAAGAAAAAACAGTCTTTTTCTATGGAAGGTGATGTTACAAAATATTCCCAGTCAGGGGGACAAAAGGACAATCCCCAGACGAGCCAGCACTGCTTTGTTCCTCTCCTCCTGGGAGAGAAGGGGAAAGGCCAGTATAAAAGAGGGGCAAAGGAAAGGTCCCATATGACATGGCACTCCTGGGGTTTGTCTGGCTGGTTTCTTCAGTCAGAGGAACAGAAGAGAAAGCAGAGGAAACCTCGCAGATCTTTGAGCAGCTTGGTCATGCAGGTTGGGCCATTAATATGCACTTACAGACACTGTTTAATGAGGTAGGCTCACGAGAGGATGTGATAATTGAAAGGGGGATACACTGCTGGAGGTCCCGGGGAGCACCCATCCATCTGCCAGCTGCAACAGGAGGGCTGGAGTGGAGCCAACTCATGCATGGTCACCTCGGGGCATGCACAATTCAGAAAAGTCCCCCTGGAGAAAAGGAGGCGATGGGAGCAGCACTGCAGACTTGTTAGGGAGACCGGGGAAGGGATGCCAGGCTGCTCCGGGCAATCAGGCAAGCCATGTACATCCTCTGGTCGGCAGTGCTGCCAAAGTGGGTGTAGTGGATGGGAAGCATAGTGAGGGCAGCAGGAAAGCTGCATCTGAAAGAGGTCAAAATGCCAGCAGGCATGGGAAGAGGTGAGATGACTCACAGGGAAAGATACTACATGTGCAAGGAACCATTCAGAGTAAGGGGAAATGCATCCATCTGACAGCAAATATGTCAATAAAGACATATTTGTATCATGTTTTTTTTTTAAAAAAAAGCCAATGAACCAAAAATCCCATGTTGTAGGAGAGGAATAATAGTTTGGGGGATTGTGATACACCACCTGGTGTGGCTGGACGCAGCGCAAGCCAAGAGCCATCCTGCAGTAGGAGACAGGCTGGCTGATAGGCCTTGAGCTCTGAGAAAGGAGGGTGAAACCTGGGACTGTTGGATCAGCTTTCCTGTGTTTTTTCCCAACATGAGGCCTAAGTGGATTAAGGAATCTTGGTATCTTTTGGCTCACCCCATATCCTTTTAGGAGCCGTGTGCCATACATAAATGTAGGAATCCCTTTATATTCATTGGCTTTTGTTACACTGTCTACACCTTATGTGTAATAGTAGCCTTCTGTTGAAATTCAGATCCAGTGCCCATGTCTCCCTTGCCTTTGTGTCTACCCATGATCTGTATGATACCAGAACTGTTCATGAATCAGTGTCACAACACTTACAAAACCTGTCTGTGATGTTACTTCTCTTGCTTTTTCTGTCTCCTAATATTTGAGCTAAGAGGAGAGCGGAAAAATAGCAATACAAACCAAGCCAGCAACAAAATTCTACACTGAAAACATGTAGCGCCCTATTTTTTGGAGAGAGACCTTTCAAACAACGATCTTTGCTTGCTGCATCTTTACATGTGTGGAATTGTGAACACCCCCGTTATTCCCAAACGAGGTAATCCAAGAGACTGGTGGCAGTTTGCTGCAGCTTTTTAACACAATCCGCTTGCAAGTATTCAATGCAGAAAGATGTTATTGGGCAGCGTATTCTGGGAATTATTTCATCTTCCTACACAAAGGCAAAGCCATTTATCAGCTCAGATGCCTTCATTAGCCTTTCCTATAAGACAATACCTTTCTACCTAGATATTGCTTTCCAAAACCCTGGCCATATTGTATGAAACAATAAACACTGGAGCTATCACTGGAAAGCATCTTTCCTGGCTTTGCCAGCAAAGCTTTTCTTCTGGGGAAATGTGTGCAGACAGGATGCTCCTCCTTTTCCTTCCCAGTGACCTCCAAGCCAGCAGCTGTCTGAGGACAAGGGGCCTCCCTGAGTATAGTGATTGCTGTTCAGCTGGGCTTTATAGGCCGTGATTAGTCCATCTAAGGGCAAGTAGGATATTTCATATGCTTTGGCCATCCATGCAAATTCTGGATTATTTCCTCCTCTGCACAAATATTATTGCAGTTAAAAAAAAAAACACCCAGAAAAACAAAACCCCTTCTTGCTAATTTGTTTACTCATTGACTTTCATGTAATACAGGAACTGGCAATGCGGTCCCTGAGCTAGCTCTTCCAGTATCAGCACATCAGTATTCAGGAGTCCAACTGCTGCTGTTTGCAAATCTGTGTAGATGAATGCAGTCCAAAACATACAAGTTGGACCTAAACATTAAACTCTATTTACTGTAGAATTAAAAGTAAGTTTTCAACAAACAAAAAATAAAAAATGTGGATCTGCAAAAATGAGCAAATATAAACTTCTGATTTTAATATGCTGGGGAAAAGGATTTTTGTACAGTTTCTATCTCTGACATTCCCCTGTTTTACATACATTTCCTCTCCACAGATGTGTATGGACTTTAAAAAGTAGATTTTGGAGCCTAGGCCTTAAGTTGCAGTATGAGCAGTTGCTCACTTGAGTCATTATCTATAAAAGTTGTGGCCAAAATTCAACAGTGTTGATGCAAAAGATTAAGCAACTAAAGTGAAGACTCTTCCCCCTGCCTGGCAAGGCACCTTAGCACATGCTAGACTTCATGCATATGGGTACACACACCAGTGCCCAAAAGGGTACTTATGATCCTGCTGTGAAGAATGGTCTGCAATGGCTTGTGACATGAAGGCCTTCAGTAAAGCATTAATTTTTCAGACTTGGTGAGTATACCTCTGTCAGATTTATATCACCTTTTTTTACACATGGTAAGCTTTCTTCACTTCAGGTGTATTTGGCTGTATAGGTTGGTTTTAAATGCTCTTCTGATTGAACCCAGTGTAATATACTGGTGCACAAATGACAGAGGAAGGCCAGCAGTGGTATTTATGCTGCTAAAGCACTCCCTTGATCTGAATAGAGGAATTTGAAAAGACATGTTGTGTACTAGCATTAAAAATATCTCAACACCTGGAAGATTTGGAGGCCAGCCCAGGGTAAGAGTGGGACCTCTAGGCACTTGAACTTCACACTGATGAAACTTGAGGAGCATCTTGACAGTGATGGAAATGAACCCTAGACTGAAAGCTGAAGTGGAGAGGAGCAGTTTAATGCAATGGCTATCCAAAGTACAGAGCATTGCTGGAGCCAACTGCATCACAACTGAGATTGCTTGTGAAGGGAATGCCAGCCTCTGAAGGGGAAACCTCCAGCAGTGCCACTTCCATTCTGGCAGATAGATGCTTGGGGAAGAAACATGCATCCATGGAAACATGCATCCGTGGAAATATTCTCTGTGTTTGAAAGCTGACCTGTCTCCCCAAAATGCACTTCATAGGGAATGGTGCTATCTGAAGCATGCAGAAGTTCATGTGCAAGGAACCAACAAAAGCATAGATAAACTGGCAAATGGAGTCCCAGGAGGAGCTGTATGCCCACATAGTTTCATATTAAGCAGGGCAAAAGAAAGACTAAATATTGATTGTCAATGTAGGATTTTGATGATAAGGGTCCTTCTGTGGGTAGCCACTGCATTGCTTGAGCACAGGAAATGAAATCAGTCTGATCCCTGATTGATAGGAAGCCTGGATCTGACCTGACCACCCTGTTAGATGCCTGTAACGCTCTCATCAACCTGCCAAGCTGGTTCTGCCCTAGATACCACACTGCAGCTGCCAGCCTGCTCCTCTGTATGTGGGGTGCACTGGATCGTTGCCTTTTGGTGCTCCACTAATGAATTCCTTCTTGCCCTGGATAGAAGTAAACAGTTTAGTTGCCCAAGAGCAATTCACAAGTGTAATGACATTTGTTAGTGTGTGTCAGTCATTAACTGGGGTTTGCATGTTTTGCTTAGTGTCCACAGTCAGAGCACACACTTGGACACACTCAAATCAACGTGAGTCCATTCAAGCTTTCTTCTTCCAGTGACTAAAGAGAGCAAAGGAAGTAATTTCTCCTCAGATCACCCCCATTTGTCTGGCCATATGCAACCTTTTCAGGGTGCCAGATCTATCAGCAGGCAGATGGGGTCTCCCTTTCTACTGCTTCTCAGAGGAGTGACTCTGGTCTAAATGTTTCTCTGCAAAGATGAGGCATCTCATCCGTCTTTTTTCCTTTCTACCATGAACATAGAGAAAGGATAGAGGATACTGGCCAGGCATGTGTCCGACTTATTTGTGAAGGTGATAAAATTGCGAAACAGTCAGAGTATCCAGTAACCTACTAATTAAGTATGACTGCAAATAACCCTGTATGAGCTACAGGCTCAGCCTAGTTTGTTATGAAATTTTAGCATCCAGTCAGGAAGAGTGGATGGATGCCTGGCTTTCTATAGATAGTAACTGCTACTTTGGGTGCCTTTGGCTATAGTCTGGCCTGACATTATGAAATCTAACTTCACAGATTCAGATGTATTTTGCATTTGTTTGGGTCAAGTCTGAATTCAATCTGCAATGAAAAAAAAAAAGAAAAGAAGCAAAAGCTGGACGATTATTTAGGAAACTGAAAATGCCAAGGGAGCTCTTGGACGCTATGCTTCCCTTCCCCATCTTACTGCATGCAAATAACAGCTTTCCTTACAATTTCCGACAGAAAGTATTTGGAGCACTCATTCTGACTTCCCGATTTGAGTGTGTGCTTGACTCTGTGCAAGTGGCTACAGTTACCAAAAGTGCTGAAACATAATGCTGTGCCTCAACATGAATATTCAAGTTCTTTCAGGAGGACACCGCTAAGATCATTACAATTGCTAATTATAAAAGTGGTAGCCAAAACTCCCGCTTCCTTCTATTATTCTTACATCCTGCAGATGTCCTGATTTAGCCAGTTAATCATCAGATTCTCTTGGGAATCATCTGGTCTTTCAGTTTTGTGCTTCTTTTTTTTGAAAAGAAGTTGCATTGAATTTTTAGTGTGGTGTTTCTCATTTTCTCAAATGTTATGTTTCATTTCTTAAATATTGTATGTGATGTTGCATTTCTTAAATACTGTGCTTGGCATGTGTGCATGCACTTAAAAGGTCCCTGAGCCGCATTTTAGCTCCTGGGAAAACAGCACATATCCCTTCAGTCAAAGCAGACATTTCATTTTGCCTTCGATCATTATACCACCCGCTCACTCTCAGCTACAGCAGGTCTTTCAATAGCTCCGTCATGTGGCTTCTCTAAGTTTTGTTTACATCTGAAAATACTGCTCCTGTGCGGCAGCACTTCTGAGAACCGTACCAAAGACTGGGGTGTGCTTGTGGGCTGGTGTGATGCTCACACTCTGCACAGCATCTTGTGAAATGATGTTTGGGGGAGCAATAAGCAGAGTGAACGCTTGGCCAGAGTCCCCTGGCTGTTCCAGCACTTTTGTGCTACCTGTCAGCTGTAGATATCTGAATGCCTCCTCATCTTTTCATATGCTCTAATTTTCCCACAGCTAATGAGATAGCATGGGACTGCCACACAGTCCTTTTCCACTGCGAGGAAAAGGATGTGAAGGGAGGAAAGGTCACCCATTAGGAAACCATAACCCCGAGGCCTAGAAACACATAACCGTTGTGTTCCACCTACTGTCGCAAGAGGCTATATTTGTAAAGCATTTATGCTGTATTATGTTTGTAATGCACTGATGGTGTGGTATTCACTGCATGGCATAATCTGACACTGTGAAAACTCATATCCTTTGAAAAGGCCACTAATGGAGAATGGGAATAGAGATAATTACAAGAGTTGGCAGAGCTAAACCATCAGATCACAATAGCAAATTTGGCCACTGAATTGATTAGCAGCATGAGACGCTCTTCTATACCAGAACAAGTTCTATTTTTTCCTCCTCCTCTCTTTCCAATAAGCCAACAGAGCTCAGCTCCATGGTTGCGACAGAGTCCAAAGATTATTCTCTGTGCCTAACTCATCTCTTTTGTGTTTTTTTTTTTCAGTAAACAGTCCGAAAGTTGTGTGTTTATTCCCTCTGTGTTGGTTAATGTGTCTGAAGATAAATTCTCTCTTTCCCCCTGCACATGCACAAACCTCTGTGCTGCATTACCACCAAGGATTTGAGTCCCAGACTGCATGCGTAGGGGTAAAAAGCACAAATCTTATCACGTTCACATTATTTGCTGGTTTTTCAGTCAAGCCTAAAACTACTGGCAGGTCACCTTCCTGAAGCACTGGAGCTCACTGCTCGGAAGCCAGCCCCAGGGACACAATCCAGGCTCTTCAGAAGTGATAGCCAAAGCCATGAGAAGAGAGGATGCATGAAAATGAAAATGGAAGATGAATGTGAAAAGTGAGATAGGTGGGTAAAGTGGGTGATAAAAGGGATAGTAAGGAGGAGGGAAATAGGAGAGAAAAGTAGCTCTAATGAACCTTGGGGGAAAAAAAAATCTCGCACAAAGAGAGTTTTAGGGAATGAAAAGATGACAGAATTTTTATTTATTCTCTTTTCTGTGCATGAGCCCAGAGAAAAAAATGTATCTATATTGAATGGATGGCATTACTCTGGAATTCACATTATCCAACTGTTAGGACATTGTTTCCTCATTACGCCCCTATGTCTGTGTGATTTATGATGCCATTTTAGAGAGCAGATACTGAAGCCCCAAAGGAGTTGAGGTTTCCCCTTGCTGCCATCTTGCACTGCATCTCACCATCTGCATCAGTGTGAAACACTGCCTGTGGTACTCAGCAGCAGACAACATCTGCTCTGTGCTGGAGTAGATACCCGCACAAAGAAGCAGAAGTCAATGCCCTCAGTATCCTGCCCAGGCCTTCCAGCATGCGCATGGTGCAGCCTTCACCCAATCTGCCAAGCCCCACTTATGTGTCTGAACCTCAGAAGCAACCCTCCTCTCCCAGAGTTATGTGGTGCACCAAGCTGGTCCCCATGTGAGCAGATGGTCTGCAGGACCAGAGTGAGCTGCTGTGCGAAGTCCCCCATGGGGAGTCAAAGTAAGGCTTTCCATCCAGTTGCTTTTATTCATGAGTGCTGAGGGTTAAAAATGCACGAATGGGCAAGCAATGGGCATTTATGAAGCCACGTGAGCTCCAGTCCACTGGTCAGTATACCAACAGGTATTTGAGCTGCCTGTAGTTTTCCTGCTAGGCGCAAGAGGCTTGGCAGTCATCCAGCATCCATCCTCTCCTGCTGGACTGCATCCTCCCATGCTGACCATCCTACACATCTCTTTTAAGCTTGCCTTTGTGCAGCACTTCACATCTGTGCTGTGTAAAATCAAATCCTTAGATAGCTTTCTTAATCATGGTTGAATTCATTAGCCCAGATTCTTCTCTTGGTTACTTGAGGCAAATCCAAATGTTCTCCCAGGTATAGCTGAGGGGAAAACTTTGTTGATGATGTTTTTAAACCTCTTCCTTTGATATAAACACTGGCCTTGGAACAATTCTTCCCTGCTTTGTGAACTTATTTTTCCCCATTTGGAAATACTGAATAAACTGAACAACTTGGCGGCACATTAAAGCTTGTTTGAAACCACACACAAAAGATTTTGTGCAGCTCAAATGCCAGAGAAATGTGTTCACATGTGATTGAACATAATAGTCCAAGATTAGAAAATCTAGCAAGAAGCAGGGGGGATTAAGAGCATGCTCTCGTGAAAACCTTCAGAATTTCGGATGAAAGTCAACGCAATGAGCTACCCAGATGAGACTAGTTTGCTGAATCGTATCACTCTACCACAAAATAAGCAATGTGAAAAGGAATATTTTACTCATTTCACTTCCACTGTTATCCTGAATCTAGGCATGAATATAAATTTTTAAATCCTCGCAGTATTAAAGCTATATATTCGTGTCAGCAAATTGTACATAATCTGTTTTGTAAATATTAGAATCTCTAAACCCTTGGGCCAAATTCTGCCGTGAGGTGCACACATACAACTCTGACAGTCTTCAGCTGAAGTTATGCATGAAACAACAGAAAGCATGATTTGACTGAGCCAAATCTATTCATTTTAGTAGCAAAAAACATTGGAAAAATAAGTTGGGCTAAATTCTGATCACAGATGCATTATTATAATTGAGATAATAACACAGTCAGCTAAGTTACTGTCATTTAGAAATACGCTAGCAAAAAAGAGCAGAATTATAGCTGTTTGTTGTAGAGCCTTATAGAAAGATTCTTCTTGATGACATGCTGGTCTTCAAAGAAAACATTAAAACCTATGTTAAAAAAATGAAATTCCTGCCTATATCAAGAATTTTGTGCACTTTGACATAATAGAAGTGCAAAACAGTAAGTCATCAAACAGATCTCATAAACTATTTTTTCCTGTTTACTTCACCAGAAGGATGAATCTGTGAGATCAGCTACATTGATGTGTGACTCAGTGGTGTTACGCCTCACTAATGAGATTAATAAATGAGATTAGCATTTTCACCCATTGTATCCTGAATAAACTAAAATGGTATATTCCTCACCTGAAAATTTCTTACGTTTCAGCGCTGGCCTCCATCACTCTGTAATGGAACTTGCTGTTCTAGTGACACATCTTTATTCTCATGAAATGGAAAAAAAACACCAACCCACTTTTCTCTATGATTTTAGAACCATCACATACTTTTTTAATTCTCTAAGTCTCTGAAAACGTACTAGTTTCAGACAAAGAGTAAAAGAGCTCAAGATTAAATTTATCAAACAAGCCATCTTGCATACTTTTCCTCTGCACTACACTGTAACAGAGCCTTCCCATTTTCTTGAGCAATAAAATGAACTATGTAGTACTGGTTTAGGATGGCCCTGAACTGAACAATTTGGTCTTTGACACAGATTTTAAGGTGGAATTATTTAGATTTTTAGAATTTTCATTTTCAAGGAGAAAATTTCCTTCTTTATTTTGTCTCATTTTGTTGTTTGGAAAACTACCATGTGGATCTAGAACTGGATCTTAAAAACTGGGATCAGGAGCTGTCTGATCTAGGCCTGGGGGATGGGTTTATCTCCTTTTATCTCTGTGATTTATACTGTTCCGTCGCAAGGACAATAAAGTGTTATTACAATTCAATGTGTGTTACTACTCTCTAAGGAAAGGGCAACCTATTAGGAAAAAGGCACAAAACCCAATGTAATTTGAAAATAACACAGCATAACTGATATTTCTTTAGAACAGGCTTATATGGAAGGGAACCAGAGGTTAATTGTGCAAAATAATATTACTGCACATCCAAATGCCATTTCTAAATGTTATAGTACATTAAAGTATACTGCAGTGAATTAATAGTCCTAACAGTGATGATAAGCATGAGTGGACTTGAGGAGGTATTCTGCAGCTGCTTTCTGTCAAATATAAGTAATATTAAGGAAACAAGTGTATGATTGCTTCTGATCAGAGTTAATGAGACATTAACAGTGAATAAAGTGACTTTTAAGCAAAACTTCCTTATTGTATTTTAGCAAAATACTGCTAAACACTTTTTCTGTAGTGACAGAGATGGAATGACCTTGCAGAGGAATTTGGCAAGCCTGTGTAACGTACAGGTTGCTTCCCCATTTAAGGTGTCACTAGTAGGGCTACCTCATGCCAAATTTGCATCCAGCCTCGCTTGGTGTAACCTAATGATCTTTCCACACTTTGACATCGCTGTGACCAGTGAATATTGGTGTAGCATACCCAGCAAGTCTGGACCAGTACTCAGCAAAAGTCAAGCCAGTGCAACTGAGGCTGAACAAATAATTCTCGCCAAGGGCCACATTGAACTAGTGGCTTTCAACTGCTGAGGTGTTATGAGAAATAGCATAGGAAATGGTGACTGAGTGTCTGTCCTGAGAGCCCTGTAGCTTTCAGTGTCACCTGGCTCATAGTGGTAGAGGTCATCTTTAAAGGAAGTTACTCAGTGCTGTGGAAGGGTAAGCAAACTTTTATGAGAATTTTTCTAAGGTAACCAGAGGACTCAGATACCTTTTATCTATTTCTTTTCAGAAAGTGTGGGGCACATACTTTTGAAAAGTCTCCTTTGGAAAGGCTCCAGAAATTTATTGGAAATTCTATTGCTCCACGGCCCCAGCGCTCATCACTGCTGGGCAGATCTAAGGGAAGGGACAGAGGCAAAGGGCTCTTAATGGATTGTGTAGTGTTTCAGGGTACATGAGGCTGTATTTATAAACCACATCTGCAGAAACCCAGATTAGAGGAGTGCCAGCAAAGGCAGCAGTGTTCCAGGTAGCTGCACTGCCCAGTCTCCGTAAGAGAGAGATGCAATTCGCTTTGCTGCTTGGTGCGGTTCAGAGCTATGTGCTCCTAAATGTGGGTGAAGATTCCAGAGGTACTGAGGAGAAGTGACACAGAACTATGTACTGCAGGAATAACATGGTCTGCCAAAAGAAAAACTTCTCTGAAGATTGGCATGCAAGTTACCATTGAATGATTGCAGGGAGAAACTTAAAATTGTCTAAGTTTCACTTGCATATATCTTAAGGAAAGTTCTCTCAGGTAATGAGGCACAACAATTTCCTTAGACTTTCATATATGTACTGATTTATTATTGCCTGAAGAAAAAAGGTACAGCATAAATAACTGCATTACAATGCAATGCACACTCTAGAGTGTTGTAATTGTAGACATAATTGTAACGGCAGGTCTATGTTGTCCAGCTAAATAGAGATCTGTAATTCAGACCATGCAGAATGGAGTGTGGTTTGTACCTCTCAGTATCATAAATCTAAGGTGAGAATTCTACTCTTAGTGTGCTATATTGCAACTTTCTTCACTGTGCGGTATTGCCATCAACTGCAAGGATAAGCTCCTACATCAATTCAGTGCTAATAGGACTCCCTGGGTATCATCACCCAAGTGTCTCTGGCCAATTAAGGTTTTTAACTTAGTCAGTCCAGCATAAATATTCTTTAATACCAATTAACACAATCCATTCATCTTTATGATAGTTTTACGATTGTGCCAGCTTTTGCAGACCTTGGAATACATATAGTACAGAAAAAATCCCACAGCCTGAATGAAACATCGTCTTGTTATTGAAATAGTATTCTGGTATTTTTACATGTAATGTGATATCAGAGAATGAATGAATGCTCCAGGATAGATGTTCAATTAAATCTCTTGTTTTCGTTCCTGAAAGACTGCCGCCAAACATTTTAGATTGTTCTGCTGTACTATATTATTAGGAGCAAAATATATTATTAAGGTTATTTAAAGAAGGTATCTCTTCCCTTTAAGCAAGCGGTACTGGGAGGGTATGGGGGGATTTTTTCAGCCCCAGTTATATTAATTCCCCCAAACAAGATTGTAATTACAGTGTAAAGGAGAAAAAACATATTTACGGTTTGACGACAGTGAAGGCAATAATCCTAACAAATAGAGGACAGAGCCTAATAAAAAACAGTTATGATTTTTGCCTTGTCCCTGACTATGTAATTTCCTTGTTCTATCTGTGGGAGGACACACATTGCCTGAGCTACTCCTGAGGCTCTCCAAAGTCATCTTTCACTCTTACATTTCAGCAGCAAGCACTTACAGCAAACTTTCATTCCATCTAACAGCTGCGTATTACCTAAGAAACCTCAGCTGCAGGATTGTTCAGTGTGATTCTTGGAACATAAAAATGATTGTTTTTCATTGAAATGTTCTGGTCCAATTTGACCCATTGAGACCAGCAAATAGCGAGTGCCTGAAATAAAGCATTTTCAGATGACAGGAGAAAAGGACTGGGAATTAGGAGACTGAGGGTATTAGTTCTTGCTCTGCCACTGGCTGCCTACACGACCTTGGCCAAACTGCTTTCTTTCTCACGTTTCCCTTCTCCTGTTCTCTCCACTTCAATTGCAAGCTTTCGGTGTTTGTTTGCACAGACGGTAGCACAGTGCAGTTCCATCTAAGAAAGGGCACAAAATCAGGCAGGCTTTCTCTCTCTCATTGACTTCGGCAGTCTCATGTTGTCGTGGGGTTTGTTGAGGTTTTTTAGGGATGAGGATTTGGCACATCAGCTGCTGAAACCGTATATTTTTGTTCTGTGAGAAAGTAATTTTCTGGGTTTTGAGCCCACTCCCTCCTTCTTGCTGAGCCGTGGGCACGGTCAGATGAGTGTGGACAGGGATGCTCGTAGCCCCTGTGCAGGCAGCTGGGAAGGGCTGCTGGCAGCAGCTGGTGCCTGCTCCTCCCCAAGCTGCCTCCCTGTCCCGGACCCACTTCACCACGACTGAGAGGGGAGTTCCTTCACCTGGCTTCAGGAAAACGCTGCTTACTTGGCTCAGACATAATTCAAACATGAATTTGGTAGAAGATTTACAAGGAAGGTGGAAAACAGCAAAGATGCAAAGGCCCCCTCATGCCTAGATTATGCTGGGATTTGTATCCAGATCGGGTTTTAGCCTGTTGCAGTCATTACCACATTTTGAGGACCCAGGTAATTTTCCTCCATCACCGGATTGATTGAGACAGGGTGAATTTTTCCGCCTTTCCCAGAAACCTGGCTGGGTCACTAGAAAGGGTAAGTTCAGCCCAGCCCATTTCAGCAAGCGACAGAAAGCCACTTCAGGCACTTATCTGATGAGGAATCTGGTACCTTGCTTGATAAAGCCAAATCAGATGAGAGCGCAGAGGAAAGCAGAGCTCCTAATATGTCACTGGAAGGAAACAATCTCCTTTTCCTAGGCATTTAGTCCTTGAATGATCGGAGAGCCCCAACATTAGGCTGGGGAGTAGCTGTGGAAAGGAGCAAGGGAGGAGATTGCCATAGGGCACAGAGATGGTGGGGAGTGAGGTGGCAGGGAAAGAGGAAACAGCCTTCCAGCAGGTGAAAACAATTAAGGAATAAACTGTGACCTATCCTGCACAAGTTATTAACAGTCATTCCCAGATGATTTTTATTAATAAAATTGTGGCCTAATTATGCCACCTCACTTGAATTTTGTTTTACTTTCTATGCTTCTGGGACAAGAAGTAAAATATATGCAGGAGAAATGAGAAGATGGTCCTGGAGACAAAAATCCCTGATATTTTTAAAGACATATTAACCAGTATACTAGCAACTTTGCTCATGGGAAAGTGGACAAAATAATGAAAACAAGGAGACGGAGGGTAGAAAAAGAGAAGAAATTGAGCAAAAGGAGGAACAGAGCAACGCGGAAGAAATGAAGGGCACAGTGCAGCTTCTTAACTTCTAAAGGAAAAACATTATTGTCAAATACCGTGCATAACATGTACGAACAATGAATACTCGCTAAATCCTGTACAGGAGCATGAAGGGTATAGAAAAGTCTGCCAATATATCCTTTCCTAAAAAGATCCATCCAGCCAGGGCAAAATTATGCAGGCAGCCTCACAAAAGCGTGCTCTGCGGAGGCCAGTTGTCTCCCCTCCTGTCCTCTGGTGTTACTAGAAGAAGACGACCTGGAAAAAAAGCAGCTTTTTTGTTCTCAGCAATGCAGTATACAGGCCTTAATTTACAAAGACTTGTTCCGAGTAGTCATACTGTAACCTCAACGGTCTCATCGAAGTTGAGAAAGTTCAGAAACATTGCAGGCTGAAGATGTCCTCTTGGTTTTTTTTATTTTATTTATTTTTAGTTTGCAGCTTGCTTTTAAAAAGCCTTGTGTTACTATGGTTATAACTGTGATGGTCAAAGGACACAGGCAAGCTTAAATTTGCAGGTCATTACTGGAAAAAACTAATACAGTGGGGAAAAAGGAGATAATCTTCCTGGTGTACAAGCCCTTCCTGTCTACTTTTTCCAGCTGTACTGGTTGGTCTAACAAAAGATGCTACTTCCACCTACAAACCTTATCTTGCCTGCGAAAAGGTTGTAATTAATTTACCTCTCTAAAGGCCTCATAATATGATTTTTTTTTTAATGCTGGCACAATCCTGAACAATGTGCCTGTGTATTTGATAGTCTAGATTTGAAGCACTAAAGGCAATTTGTGACATAACTCACTCAGCTTTTTTTTTTTTTTTTTCCTTTGGTCCCAAATGCATAGCTTAACTCACATAATCAGAAAGTGGATTTACAGAAGCCATTGCAGCTTTAATAGTTGAAGAAGCATTAGCAATTTAGGAAAAGGTAGTAGATAAAAAGACTGGAAATTTTAGAAAATGCTAATCCTTTTCCTTACTGAAACACACTTGCCTTAGGCATCATTCCTAGGGAAAAAAAAAAAGAAAAACCAAGCTGCATTAAGATTTAACTGCAGGGTTGGATTTAATTTTGGTTTATCACATTTGTACACAGGAGATGTATATGAATAACTAGTCCTTCTTGCAAAAGGTATCATCAGAACTTTGTCTGACACGGTTGTAATTGCTTATGCAAAGACTTGGGGAATGTGATGGAGAATGCAATGTCCCAGCAGTGGTAACCTGTGTTAAAATCCAGTATGAAATAAACTATTGCTAGTTAAAGTATTTCAGCAGACCAGCTTAAAGCACATTCATTGCTGCTTGTGCAAGAACAGCTCCTCTGTTCAAACACTGGCAGAAAGTGAACACAGAAGAGGCATTTTGCTCGGCTATAGTAAGTAGTTACAAATTATTTATTTTTGAGGTGGAATCACACCCTGTTTTGTTTTTATGAGAGTATTAAGCATGTTTTTGATACTGGATAAGTAGTGAAGAGCACCAATATTAAGGACATAACAATACACCCTAGGTACCTATTGCTGCAGTAGACAAGCACCTTGGCAGATATGGATAACGGAGACAGAGACATTACACATTCAGTTGTCATTTTGTTGTATCAGATTACCTTCTAAACCTGTCTGGAAGAGAAAGGGAATAAACAGCTGTTTGACATGCATGCTAGAAAATTTGTTCTGCTGCTTATGTGCATGTAAAATTGAAGGATTTCTTTTGGGTTTATTATTAGCATAATCAGAAACATTGCACTCCATCATTTTGTTATAGTAATCCTTGCTGTTGTTATAGGGACAAAATAGACAGCAGGATAAATCCTTTGTTCCCTTACATTGGGATAAAGCCAAAATAATCATGTTTATAATGGATTTACTCTGGAGTTTACATCGGGTAAATGAAATCAGAAAACATTGCAAACTTATATGTATTACGGACAGTGATGGGTACCAAGTGTAGAAAATGCAGCGTTACTACTTGAACTCAGTTTTACCTTTCACAGCATTATTGGACTGCTTTTTTGCTCATCAGCTGCTCAGAAGGCTAACATCTAGTAGAAAAAATAAAGTGAATTTTATGTAACTAATATCTTTTAAGTCCTTGGATTTCCAGATTTCATGCTTCATCCAGTGTGATTTCTTATGAGATCCAAAATCCACCACCTTTTAAATTGACAATATTATAGCTGAAGCAAAAGTTAAATAGAACTCCTAGGACTGGATTAGCATTTTTTCTGGCAAAGAGGTAAAATTATATTAACAAATTTTGCCAAGGACTCCGCTACGTGTGCTTAGGGAGCAGGCAGTCTGAGAAGCAGTCAGTACCTCCAGAGAAGTGGTTCGTCTTCGGCTGGGTGGTTCTAAATGTACCAGCTTGTTTAAATAGCAAATGATTTTAAATATGAAAGGAGGCTTCTTCCAAGAACTGTTATATTGAGCATCACAAAATTGCTGTCTTTTTTTTTCCCAGAGAGCTATCCTCCATCTGTTTCTGAAAGAGCTTAGCATTCATAAAGTAACAAATTATATTTCAGAGCATAGCTCTTTATCACTCACCAGTTAATGGGGCTAAGAAAAGATTTCAGAAGATTCTTCCGACTGCAGTGCAGGCTCAGAGGAAACAAAAGGAGCCTCCTGGAGATGTTGTGAAGGCATAGTTATTTGGTTACAACTTAACCTCTTGCAATCAGAAAGCAACAAAAGGACACATGGCATTTAGGTCACTACGGAAAACACTGCCATTAAGCTGGTCATATTTCAACAGAGTTCTGAAGTTTGAAATGCTATTAGGCAAGCAACAGACTGGAAGGAATATAAAGAGAGAAAGCACTGAAAAATGCAAGAGACCAATAGCAGAGGACAACATATTTCAGAAAGTACACAATTTTCAATTCCCTCCTCTTGAAGGTGGAGAGTACAAGGAAGCAGCAATCTGGTACATCATTGATCAAGATATTTCAGGGACTTGGGATTCTTCTCTGTGTGTGTCTGAAAGCATTGGAGAATTTAACTTTGTATTAACCACCCAACTCCAGTTTCTGGCTCTTGTTGGTGTTGTGATGTTGAGGGTTGGTTACTCTATGTTCGCGGCATATGGGAGGCAATGGGCCACCTTCCCCATTACCTGATTGTCTCTGAGCAGATCACTGCTTAGCAAAACTCTTTTCTGTCTTGCTAGGGGTCATTAGCAAATGCATCCCCGGTGCTTTTCAACTCCGGGTGGTTAGTAATGGAACAATTCAGCCTCAGTCCTGAGATGCCTTTTTGGTGACAGTTTTGACAAAACCAATCCATTTCCACAAGAATTCTCTACAAGGTGGTCTGAGTCCATAAACATTTTGTTGCAAAACTGCTGACCAGAGCTACCTAAAAATAGAAATATCTCTATGGAGTTGCCTTTCCAGTCTTACCTTTCCCCTGTCCTTCCACATATGCATTGCAACACCCCCCCGAAGTATGTGTCAGATACTATTTTCCTTTGGTTCCTTGTCTCAGTCAAGGCAGTTGAAGGAAGGTCAGCCAGTGGATAAACACTCAGTGCATCTTTCTTATTCAGCCCTTCAGTGGATAACCCTATGTGTTGGTTGGTCTGAAACTTGAACTCCATAGAATAATTACTTTCTGAATAGGTTAATTTGGTTTAAAAATTATTTTAGTTAGGGCAAAGAAATGTATTTTTCTTTCAATCTCTTTGTCAATGGCTGAGCTTGGTAACAGAAATATTTGCTCCCTCCCACCCCCAAAATCAAGCTTCAAGCATAAAAAACCCATGAAAAGATCAAAAAGTTAAAAGCAACTAGAAACCTGGATTTGATAATAGACAATTTTCAGTGTAGCTGTCACTGCTGGTAATACATTAATCCTTTTGTAAACACTCCCACACCTCTCCATAATGTACATAAATGAATACCACATATAGTAGATAATCACAAATGTTGTAACCATGACAGTTTTATTCGTGCTAATGATACTATTTTATATACTCACAAAACATATGGCAAGCAGGTTAATACTTTTAAATTGGCTGAATCTCTCTCATTTGACAGTGCTATACTTGCCCTGAATTTCCAGGAGGATTTATTGCAGTTTTGGTCTCCCACCTTCAGGGCAACCACTTAGAAGTGCCCTGGAGGGGCTCAGTATTTAGCAGCAGATCAGCATTTCTAAGGGCAGCTCCTCCAAGGTAACTCACTTCGTAGAAGTCAATGCATAACACATATATAGCACTGCCAACAGCATAAGAACAGCTGTGGTACTATTCAGCTGAAATGGGGAGAAAGGATGCATTTAAGGAGACACAATACATTTCTCCGGTTGACTTGGCATAACCTGATGCGATTTTCCTTTCAATTTGCTGCAGTCCCACATGTAAGTCAAACGGAGCAGTAACACATGTATCTGCAGCAGCTGTAACAGTAAACTCGCTTGGACATTGCTGGTTTGTTGAGGGGTTTTGTCTGGTTGTTTAGGGTATTTTTTTTTTTAATGTGCAACTTCAGCTATGACTTCAGGATAGTGACATCATTTATTTAATTTTTAATAGGATATATTTTGACCTAATGATGTGTTGCCCTTATGGTTTGACTGATTTTTTGACTGTTTACTAGAGCAGCAGTAATGTTTTCCGATTCTGAGTAAACTGAGAGCAAATCAGAAAAGAAGGTAGAATTCTGGAGGTTATGAAAACTTGTTGCTGCATGCCATCTTATATACTGCTAGCATTCTTGATGCCCCTAAACCTTCTGGCTGCACTACCCATACTCAGTTTGAAGGTACAGTGGAAAGTCTCATCTTTCAGTCTAAAATAGCATCAGTCTTTTCCATTGTGAAAGTGATCTGGAAGACTAAAACCATTACAAAAATCAGTTCACTAGGGTTAAGAGAGTGTCACTCAGCTTTTAAATACCACATTGTGAGATTGTCATAAACGAGGGGAGGGGAGGAAGGGGAATTTTGTTCTTTTAATGTTGCAAAAGCCATGTTCCTGCTCTAGGAACGAGCAGTCCGCTAGGAAGAGGCAGCTGCTGAGGAGCTCCCACATGGTCACAGTCAGCAGCCAGCACTTGAGTGCTGGTTGCTGGAAATCCTTGCCTAGAAATCTTGCTGTCTTTACCAATTTGGCAAGGATCTCAAACCTGCTCCTGGAAACAAACAAAAAAACCCTTAAATCATTTATGCCCACAGA
>VYZW01040182.1:27809-73646 GCA_013401315.1 Balaeniceps rex | reverse complement strand
GGGGCATGAAAAATTTGAGCCCTAATTCCATCTTCCTCTTTGAAATACAGTGAGGAGCTGCCTGTAGGCTCTCAGTGGAATAAGCATGTGGATCTGGGATCTGAGAAGAGAGCTGCCTGTGCCAGGAGACAGAGTAGAGTTTTGTGAGCAGAGCTGTGCCTTAGGTCTGCAGTTCTTGAGACAGGATAAGTGGATAGAGAGCACTCGTATTCCTCTCTTCTCACAGGGTTTACAGCCTGCCACCATCTGAAAGTGGATATGGACAGTCTTTCTTTCAGAAAGAGCTAGGCAAGGCAGAGGACACATCTTATTGTCTTTTTATACATTAGCATAGAGGTTAGCGAGCTCTTTGTGGAAACAGAAGATGTTTTCTCAAAAGCAATACCCTCCCTCCCACCCCCAAGCTTGAAGAGTGTCTCATGTCTTAGGACATGCCCTAATTGTCAGTCTACAGCTTTGTGAGGGAGGGAGGAAGGGAAAGGGAGGCATTCCCAACTCTGCTGTGAGAGCTCTTCAACTACTGAGAAAACAATTTTTTTTTTTTTTGAAAGGGAGGGGGAGGAAGGAAATTTGGTTTGGTCACATCTCAGAGGCTTATGTTTTGCAATTAGACATACACACTTCTAATAAAGGCTGACTCTGTGGTCCTTACCAGTTTTTGACTGGGTAATTACTTACTCGAAGACATATATGCAAGCCAGAGAGCATTAGAGATGTGTTTTACTTTTAAGAAGCATGTTCACAGAAACCAGCACCCCCAAGCTCAAGCATACAGGGAGCTGCATGCAGATCCAGCAACCCCACCCTTGCATGATCCCATGGTACCTTCACCTTCTACATTTACATGAGGGGCAAGAGGAGGAGGTCATTCATTTCATGGGTACAGCCAAATTTTTTCTTCAGGGGTGCCTCTTCAGGTGCATCCCCCAGTGCAGGGCACAAGGGAAACTGCAGCACTGGTTGAACATGTGAGTAGTGAGTGTACTACAGAAGAGGGGTAGAAGTAATAGCTCCTGATATTCCCTGGTAAATATGTGCTTGAGTGTTTTTGCTGGTAAACCACTGCCTGTGCTAATGAGTAGTTCAGTGTTGTGTGGTTGTTCTCTATTTTGGCAGTGGCAGCGTAAACCAGAGCTACTTCCTTCTCATGAACTGGGAGGTTTAGCTGTGGAAGTCTCTAGATAACTAGCTCCAGTGTGTTTTAGTTCTTTTATGTTGACTAAATTATACTCTGATTCCATTTTGTCTACTAGACAGCATATTTACTTATGTAGCAAACTGAACAGAGAAATATTGTCTCTGTTACCAGACACTTGATCTACTAATGCCCTCTGACCTCAGTAATAAATTATTTCAGGTTTCTCATGCCAAATATATGCTTGTTCTGACGACAAAAATAATACTGCATAAACTGATTTGCCCCTTTGCAATGGCCTTCTGCAACATTACCAAATATTTTGCACGCTTGTTAGAAATTCGGAAGTATTTATTGATTCAAGAAAACTCAGAATCCGAACTGGTAACAATCAAGTTACCTTCAATGGGTGTTTTTTCCAAAAGAAGGTGGTCCAAGATGGTTGCTTAAGAGGTGAGAGTGAAATCCATGCAGTCTTAAATTTGCATTTTCATGAAAGTGTGTCCTTGCTTCCAGACTTCTATCAAATCTGTTTATGTTCTTCAAAACATGATGTACCACATCTTTTCCTTCACAAAGGTGAAGCCCTGAGCCGATCAAGTGAGGCAGAATGTGAGTTAAGATAAGCAAGAATGTATTTTTAAAACCTGCTTCGCCAATGGGATTCAAGCTTCAACTTGCCCCAGTTACTCTGACAGCTTCAATCAACCTGGAGGTTCATTATTTCTTTTCAATTTATAAAAGCTGCATTCACATTGTAAAGCAGAAGATAATCCTTGTGAGTTAAGATAAATCCATAGACAGTGCTCACTTTAGTTCTAATTCTAATTAGAATCTGCACATTTATTATGGAAAATGTAAGTTGTATGACTTAATCTTTCATATTGCCAACACTGACCATATTATTTCTGTATTATAAGTTTGTCTTTCACATATATAGCAATATAAAAAGGATTATTAACTTAAATCCTGTATTACAAACACTGATCCATACAGTGAAGCAATTAGATTACAGCAGTTAAATATATATAGGGGCATAGAGCTCTTCCCACCACAGTCAATAGCAATTTAGCCATTAACTTAAATGAAAGCAAGATTAGGTCTGTATTCTAAAAGACGTAAAATGCATTTTTATAGCTACAGTTAATGACAATATCAAAGTAAAAATAATGAGTCAAATCATTCATTGTGTACAACTGCCATTGCTATCTAAGAAAACTCACCCAAACCAAAAATCTGTATTGCTAATGGCATTTATATCATCAATCAGAACATTTACAACATCTGGAGAAGGTAATAATTGCTTCAGTTTGGATCTAAACTTCAGCTCGTATTTAAGTCCAAATAGAAATTAGCAGGGCCTCACCTTCATCAGATCTCAGAGACATCAAAACTCTGCAAGCTGCTGGGACTTGCGCCTACCAGCTCCCCATGTGTGAGGAGCTTGATGCGGTATATGGGCTCTGAAAGCACCAGTTGTCATTAGCCAGAGCTGCCTGTCTACACAAGCCAGAGTACTCGCTAGTTCTCAAAAAGAGATTATGCTGCTCCCTTTCCATTCGCATACCTAAGGCTGAAAGCTCTCACCTTGAAAATTAGAAACCAAGGTTCAATTCTCTCCTCTGCTGTGACCCTGATAAAGGAGTGATTGGCCTAGCTCATAAACTAATCTGGGGTGGAAGGTCCCTTTCCCCTTACAGTTGAAGCAATACCATCACACACAAAAAGAAATGAGAAGACGAAAAGTGAGGACAAAAGAGCCCACCTGTATATGCAGAAGCACCTACATGGTCACCTAGAGTGAAGGAGCCTACATAAGAGGTTTCTTGCTAATGGCTCTCACAGGTGTGTGGAACTCTTGTTCAAGATGAAATATCTTCACCAACAAGTGCTAAGGCTTTCCAGCTTTGTTTCTCCTTTGCTATTCCATGCAATCAGCTTAAATTGAGCATGTAGCAGGACACTCTGAGATGAAGAATTAGAGTTTGATTTTCACAGGCTGCGGCAGAGAAATGAGCTTGTGTTTCTCAAAGCCAGTGCTCTGACTTCTGCATGGCGTTATACTTTCTGATCACATCAGGGCTTTCAACAATTTGAATACGGATTTCTGGCTCCATCTCTATACGAAGTAAACCTGTGCAACTTCTCTCTTAAATTATTTGTAAAACCAGGGACTGAAACCTGATAGCTTCCTAGAATGGTAGCTGTAGGTCTAAAGCAAAGGCTGGGAACTACTAGGAAACATAAACAAGACTTAGCAGAATTGGGAGTTAAATGCTGGCTTCCAGCTCTGCGCAGATTCCCAAAGGCTGTTAGGCATTTTGTATTTTTGCAGAACATTGCCTGTCTTTGCAGTGCAGGACATGAGGCAGTCTGCTCAGCCAATATGAAGAAAATGTGGCAAAATCCAATATACCTAAGAGGAATGAAAACATCAATGTTTTCTGTCCTAAGGAAAACTTGAGATTAAATAAGAACCAAACCGACCTTTTCCTGTCTTTGAAACCAAACATTAGCAAGAGTGTTTTTGATGCTTGAAAATACGTCTTTTACCCCTTTCGTATGGACATTGCTGAAGAAATGAGTTGGTGGTAATGTATTCAAAGCATGTCTTGTCATGTCTAATTGTCTATATAAAGAAATCAAATAGCATCCTTCTTCACAAATATATAGCATATTAATAATAAATTATTATTTTATTGATAGAGCTGACTATTGGCTAGGAGAAAAAAAAATGTTCTTGAAGCTAATCAAGACCCAGATTTTCCAAAATGTTACAGAGAACAATTGTCAGCCAGCTGTCTAAAGCATCCCTCAATCAATTGATTTAATAGAAACAATATCATTATAATAAAATATTGTCAAAGAATATGTCTCATAGTTTGAAAAAACATGCCTGTGACTTTATTTTATAACCATCCATGATTTGTCTTGGGCTTTTTTAATCTCACAAATGGAGACCATTCTCTTATGATAAAGTTCTAGCCAATTGACATTATATCTTAATTATTTTTGTAACATATTCATTGCAGAATTTGCTCAAGTAAGAAGTTATTGTTTAATTTCCATGATGGATGTGCTCATTTCATAAGTATTAGATTAGTGGAGAGTATACAATTTGTATTAACATGCATATGTCATTAAATAATACATTGTTTTCCAGCTGTCTTCAAACAAAAGCAAGCCTATGAGATACTGATTTGCTTTTGCAACATGTACTCATGTGGATAGTTCCAGTTAATATTAATGTGAGTAAGGATTACATAATTCAATCTACGGTTTTTGCATTTATTTTACTTTGTTTTGCCTGCTTTTTCTTTCGTGTTCATTCTCCTAGAAAACACACACACACAATTTTTTCTTGAAATTGCTTTCATAGTAAGATTAATTTTGATGCTAAATGCAGCCAGAAACAAACCAAAAGGGCAACACTTCTTGCTTAAAGAGGACGAACATTTCTGTGTTGCAAGGAACAATCCTGCACTCTGAAAACTGAAGGGAGGACCTAACGATAGGTCTTTCATTCTCTAAATCCCTTAATGTCAGTTAACTCCTATAGCAAACAAAAGGACTGAACATTTACAGGGTGACAAAAGGGCACCACAGACTTCTAGGATTTCACGCCAAATTAGTAGTTCCTATACTTTCCATTGTCCTAGCAGCCAGGAAGCCCCTACACCCAGTCATGGGCGTTCCTGATACAGCCAGTCCATTGCTCCCATGTGCATCCACAAGGATCACAGTTTATCTTTCTTGCCTTAAGGCTTATTTAGATTTACAATTCTGGAAGATGTGTGGGCTTCAGATGGACACAAAAATCTGTCTACCTTAAATTGCCAGGGCTCAAATATGCTTCTGGCTCAAAGCTACAAGGCAAAAGTGATGAAGAAGGTAGTACATTCAGTAATCCTTGTGCCCCCGGATCTAGACTGGGATATGCTGAATTTCACTGCATCACCCTGCAAGAAACTCAGGGCACAAAGGGACCCTGCAAAAAGATGATGGACAGCAAGGTTTGTCTCAAAATGGCAGCAGTACATGATTGTGGTTTTCCTCAATAACAGAAGGTGGGAAGAACTCCTGACTTCCACAACGTAGACATAACTTTAGTTATCAAAACAGGATTTACTGCCTGAATTCAAAACTGTGTCTGTGAACTCGGTGCTCAACAGTCACTTAATCCTGGTGGCACCTTTACCAAGTACCTCCTTTTTGACCCAAAGTGCTGGGAAGCTGGGGTCCAAAGAAGAACAATGAATGCCTCAACCACCTGAGGGGACCCTAACTTCCAGGATCTCAACTCAGGCTTGCTTTGATATTGTATGTTCCATGAAAGTCACTTTTCTTTCTCTACTATTCCACCACTTCCACAGGAAGAGGTAAAAATAGGTATGAACAATCTCAGCAGAGGGGGGGTGAAGGTTTCCTACTTCTCGGACAAATATGAAGTACGTGCCAGCTCCCACACCTCATGTTCCTCCCGTGTTCTAGAGAAAAACAGTGATCTGTGTCCAGCTCAAGCAAAGAAATGTGAGTTGCTGCCCACAGACAAGAGTCCAATGGGTAGCCATTGGATCCAGGTGCACAGCAAATCTTACCTGCAACTTTGTTTCAGGCAACAGGACCTGAGCTGGGACGTGCAATCCAGACACCCCTCTGTGCCCGGGGTTTCCTATTGACTGCACTAGGCAGCTCCCATCCCCCTTGTGGGACACTCACCTCCCTGATCTGAAACACCGAAATCTTTTTTTGCAGAAATGGTGCCAAATGGTGAGGTTCAGTTTCCACGCAGGTGGCCAGGCACCTCAGGGTTACACATTTTGGCACCAAGCCTATGCTTTTTAACAGGGCAGAGTCCTGTTTGGGAAAACATTTGCCAGGATAGACATAAAGCTGTTGCAATTCCTCCGTTATTTTTTTTAATGACTAAATCTCTGATAAGTTTCCCGTTGCCTTGATGCTGGTTGATTTTAGTGGAAGCTTTCAGGATAGGACTGCATTAAAAAGCCAGCCCATGCATATGCAGCTAGTGGTAAATAAAAAAGTATCTCTTTAATTAAAACACATCTAAGAAAGTCTAAACTAATTTAACATCTAAATGACTGATGATAAAGGGGTAAGGGAACCCAGCTATATTAGCCTTTTAAAAAGCTGTTTGGCATAAGAATTATAAAATGAACAGAGATAAGCATGAAGGCATCTAGCATGAAAAACCAAACGAAAAAAAATTGCTGAGACAAAGTTATGGGAAGAGAAAAAATTCCGTGTGCACTGCAAGTGAAAAGACGTGGCAGAAACGTGCTCAGCTTCCCCAACATGCTATTAACATCTGAGAAAAACACTACCAAAATGTTACAAACTAATTAAATTGGGCATACAAGGCAACCAATGGGAATAAATTATTATGCAAATGCAAGGTTTTCCCTACATAAAGCAACTGCTAGAAGTCGGTGTGGTGTTAAGCAAGGAGTGGGGTGGACGCAGGGCTGCCCAGGAGGCGATGCTCGCACCAAGGGACCCCAGCGCTGCAGCATCACGCTCGGGTGTGGATGGACCTGATCACAGAAAATGGGGTAAAATCCCACAAGAAGGGAGGGTAGGAAGGAAAAATGTACCTGGGACTTCCTACAGAGGGGACAAAAAAAAAAAAAGAGACTGATGCAGGACTGCTAAAGCAACAGTGCCATCTGCCGCATACTCCCCTATGGAAGCAAGCTGATTTTAGCTGTCGCCTGCTCTGCTGCAGCGATGGCAGCAAATCTGAGAGCCTCCATGTAGCACTGAGCTGAGGAGGGCAGGATGAAACCCAGACTTTCCGCCGGCCCAGCCTTTGTACCCAAATGTGTATGCAAGCCTCCTGACAAAACATTTCTGGACTGTCCTTATTACAGACATTGTCCATTAAAAAAAAAGGTTTTCTCTCTCTCAGCATAGCAGGACCCTGTGCTCAGACACACAGTGAAGGATCAGTCCACTCTAAAACAGTCCATCAGCAAGACATACATCATGAATGTGCAAGCAACCAAACAGCTGCTGTCCAATCTCTTTTCTATGACGTATTTCTGTCACCTTGTAAAAGGGCTTTCTGTTACTTCTGCAAATCTGTTGTCGGTTTCAATCCATATTTTTATGCACAGTCCTTTTCACAGCAATTATAACAGAAAAGTCTAATCAATATTATGAATTTTTATAATGCCTTTCATCAGGAGCTCTCAAAACTTATTTCTAAAGATTGAACCTGACAGAATTCATAAAGTACAGGTGTAGCCACTCCGTGCACAATTCTGGTGGTTTTCAGTCTGTAACCCACACGTCCATGTTTACGCATCTAATATTTTTAGCCTTTATTCAAACACCCTTACTTATTTAAAGAGTTCCCCCAAAACATGTCCAGGACAGAATAGGAATGGAGTTTTGATAGGGTGATTCCCTGTCATAGAATCATAGAATGTTTTGGTTTGGAAGGGACCTTTAAAGGTCACTAGTCCAACCCACCCTGCCATGGGCAGGGACATCTTCAACTAGATCAGGTTGCTCAGAGCCCTGTCCAGCCTGACCTTGAACTTTTCCAGGGATGGGGCATTTGCCACGTCTCTGGGCAACCTGTTCCAGTGTTTCACTACCCTCATTGTAAAAAATTTCTTCCTTATATCTAGTCTAAATCTACCCTCTTTTAATTTAAAACCATTACCCCTTGTCCTATCGCAACAGACCCTGCTAAAAGTCTGTCCCCAAAAGTCTGTCCCATGACCTCCCTCTGGATGCTCGACTTACTCCTTAAGGACATTTTGTAGGGTGGATAGTCTAACATTGTTAGCCCAGGTGGTGTTATATTTAATAGGTCGCGTTAAAAAAATTCCCCATACTAGGACACCCCTCTTTAAAAACGTTTATAGGCAAAAGACTATTCTTGACATACTCCAGCATCTACTCATTTTCCTCGTTAGACCATTGCTCAGGCACCTATTCTTTTTGCACATGTGCTACAGAATCCCTGCAATTTGTCTGCTGTGGGTGTTAAACTTTGGTTTTCTGTTAATTTGCAGATTTCCAAGCTGTCCTCTATGTCCTCTGCTACTGTTTCTAGACTCATTAACGACGTGTGGAGGCGAGGCTTTTGGAACGAGACAGTGTGGGATTCTGGGGCAACAGACATTCTGCGGTAGCTCAGAGGTGCTTCATATTGCAGACCTGATCTTTGCAATCAAGGGTATAAATTTGTATTTCATAAAGGGATGAAACTTGTGATGAAGTGTTTGCTATGAAGAGAGATGAAGTCCAAGAACCGAAGTCAGCTCCTGCATGGGCTCAAAATATGAATCCCGGTCTCTACTGGTAATGAATGACTGCACACTCCATCACTAAAGCACCTGAATCACTGCCTTAGCCCACATAGGCTGCATCAAGGATGCATTTCTTGTGACTTTCTTTCTGTCTCTTTTTTGGCTTCTTGGAACTTTATATGATTACTTTAGATTAGAATAGCTATAAGATCTGGAGGCTTCACATTAATTATTAACCTCAGTATCTGACTCCTGTATTTTAAGATCTACAACTCTAAAAGAGGAGACATTGCTGGCAGTAGCTACCTTGGGAGGGTTGAAATTTATTATAAATCAAACTAATCTATACTGTCTCCTGCTCAGGAAATTGAATTCTGGGAGTTTGTGAGAGTCAACTCAGAGTTGACTGAGACTCCTAATTCACATAGATGAAAGACATTTGCATTGAGATAAGAAAAATCTGTTGATCTGATTCTCATTACAAACCAAATTTAGTCATTCTGGAATTCAATCTACCATATTTAAGTTAGTTAGTGGGACCTTCAAAAATGGAGAGTGGAGTCTTTGTTCTTTAAAAATAGATGCAACAAGATTATCTGTTAAAAATAAGAGATACTAATTTTGTGCATATTTAGCCAACAGATACTTACAATTAAAGAGTGATAACAAGTTGCCATTATTTGGTTATGGGCCTCTGCTGGCTGAGGTCCCACAATGGTGAATTTTGAGAGAGTTCTTTGTACTCATGAGCTTAATCAAAAACAAGACTCAGCTCTGTATTTTCCTCCACAAAGTCAATGGACTAAACTCACCAAAGTCATAGGGTTAAATTTAGCTCAATGTGTCTTTGTTAAAATGTTTATAATGTAAATGGTGGCTATTCACAAAAGAAGTAACAGAGAGTCTGTAGATGGATTTGTTTCTTTGTCACCTCACTGAGCAGCTGGAAGGTATCTCCAGGAAGAAATATAATATATGTCTTCTTGTGAGTCTGAAAAAACCCCCACCCTCCTATTGTGTAAACTCTTGGCTGCCCATTTCTGAGAAGATGATGGGCATCTTTGTGCTATGCTTATTGGCTACAGTTAAGAACACTATTAAAAGCTCATAGATGCAAGTTATTCTAGCTAGTGCAGTAAAACCTAAATAAATAAAGTGATGGACGTTCCTTCTGGAGTCAGAAGATTCAGCATTTGCTCTGCCTTGCACCTGCTGAGGGAAAGAAGCTGAACTTCAGCAAGGCCTCCGCTGGAAACAGTGACCGTGGGAACTGCCCCAGGGAAGTGAGGAATTGCTGTAACCCCTGCCAGAGATGGCCATGCTGGGTCTCAGGCACCTTTGTCACAGCAAATGCCTGCAGGGATCCAGTTTGCCTAAAAACAGCTTTCTGCTGCCAGCATCTCTCTCTGCTTGGGATGAAGGCATCTGACACTGATGTCTAGCGAACGAAGCCTTCCAAAGCAACTGGATCCCAGTGCCACAGGCATGCTTTGTGTTAGAAGCAGACGGTGGGGGAACTCAGACGAGGGTTGGGAGGGATGTATTAAGCTGCTAGCAGGATCTTCATGCTCTGGCTAAACCTGTATGAGCACTGCTCCAGCTACTCCAGCTGCTGATGTGTTTTGTCAGCAGTGAGTTAAATTCTGAACGCAGACAAGGCTGAAGGGGTGAACATTTCTTGATTTCCAGCTTTGCAAACACCTTTGACCAGCATCTCAAAGTATGGCAGCCTGAGAGCATATTAATGAGCAGCTACGTCCCAACGGGAACTGTTACATCAGCATTTCTTCTCCCTGTGTTGTTTCCTGCCGTTATCCTGAGTGGTGACACAGAGGTGTACGAGCAGCTCAAAGATGACTGCAGCAGCGTAGGTACCTAAAACAGCCAGGAGGGCTTGGGATATAGAAGCAAATATCCTAACCTTGGAATGACAGCTTTCCTTCATCTGGAGATGGGCTTATGAATGTAACATTTACTTTTATACCATCAAATAGAAATGATAACATAATGGACCAGCAATTCTGCTGTTATTCTGTGGCTACGAAAGCACATAAACTGAAAGGCCAGGGGAATGATTCTTTTGCAGTTAGCCTTAATTCCTCTGCAGATACAGAATTATAATAGGAAGTCAGAAATGGACCTCTACAACGCCCTATTTAACCTATGGGAACCTTTCACTAGAAGAAGGGGTGGGCACACCGTGTCAGAAATTATATACAGTGCTAATGATATATTAGACAGGAGATAATAAGTCTTTCAGGGATTCCTAAATGTGTTACTTGTTAATTTAGGAGGTACCCTGGGTGCAACTTATGAGGTGGTACTAATTTAGAAGGTATCATGAGTAACTCTGCTTGCTGGAGGGCTGAAATGTAAATCCCATTGTTCAACAGGGAAAACGCAAATGCTTCTTCCATTAAGTCTGTGATCTGTCCTTCACTTGCCATGGGGAATAGCATAATTTAGAAAGCTGCCTTCTAGGATGTTGAACAATCATGCCTCATCAGTGAGATCTCTAGATTAAAAATGTGAACATTTTTACATTACTAGAGGGATTATTATATCTTGCTTAATATTTCATATATTTGACATCAAACTACCAAGTAACGAGTATAATATATTAAAATGCCCTTCTAGTCATATTATTTGCCTGCTTTTATGTAATAAGACTCTAACTGCATTTGTTCAGTGATACTGTACAGTGGTTTAATTTATGTTTTGTAGTGTCGGGCTGAGAAGGGACTTTAAAACTGATTGTCATAGTCAGTTCAGATCTATCTCTGAGTTTCTATGGATCCTGAAACAGGAGGTTCTCCTTGGAGGTAGAAGAATTTTTGCATCCTTCCCTTAAATGCAAAACTGATGCAGCACCACCTTCCATGGAGCTGGATGCACCTTCAGGCACCCAGCAGTAAGAGACAACATTATTTTCAGCCCTGATTGATTCCTTCCAGAACTAGTGGATAAGTTATACTATTATGCTGTTACCAGATCTTATACCATAATGCCCTGTGTACACCGGGTCCAGCCCTCTTCACTTGTGCATGCCTACAGTTCCCATTGTACTCGATGGGAAGTGAGGCTTGCAGGAGCAGTTCCCTTGGTCCGGCTTTTCTGGGGTGAGTACCCCATGAAAGGAGACACCCCCCCCCCCCAAAGTCACCTGACAGTCATGGCAGGGCAGTGTTGTGCTTCACACCACACAAGCACATCAGCTAGGTCAGTCCAAACCAGGCAAGCAAATTTGTGCTTCTTTACTGGATCCTGTTGTCTGCCCTTTCTTTATCCTACCTTTTTTCCTCCTGTCCTGAAGTTAAAGTGAGTACCTCTCTGTGAGCAGCATAATTGTTACCGCTTTCTGTGATTGTGGCTATGCATCATTGCTCCAGCCTCAGACTGTAGCTTCCCTTTTAAAGGACTGACACCAAAGAGTAGGAGTGTATTACACACAGGTGAAAGGGAGTGAGGTGGGCACATTTTTTACAACAGAAATGGAGAACTGACATAAATCTCATAGTCTACAGCACATGGCAAAATATGGGGCTAGACAAGAAAATCTATTCCGGCTTTTATATGTTTCTGAATCATTCTGTAGCAATATAACAACCAAGGGGACCGAAATTCCTCACTTCCAAAATACAGGTAACAGAGGCAGTGAATTTATGTAGAGCTTCACTGGGAACAGGAGGGGACCTCTGAAGAATAATTCAGGCGAGGACAGGACTTCTTGTTTGTTCACAGTTGTACGTAGACTCTTTCCTATGTCTTTAACATTCGCAATAGCCCTTCAGTAGCTGGTTAACATAAATGTCCATCTAGAAACGTATTGGAGACTGAGGATTTATGAGCTACAGGGGCACAGAAAATGCCACAAAGTGCAAAGTATATTCTGCTGTTCAGGGTAGTTATTGCTTCCTGAGGCTTGTTCACCATTTTTTCACTTCTGTTTGTTGTTTTTCTTTTTTCTTCTTTTTTCCTTTTTTCTTCTTTTTTTCTTTTTCTTCTTTTTTTTTTTTTTTGTTATTCCCCCTGTGTAGTTGATGAAGACTGGCCTCTGCTAATAATTAACTTGTTTTGGAGGGCAAATTCAGAAAAGGAGGGTTGAACTGGCATCAGTCAAGCAGTCAACTTTAATTAAAAATGTCAAAACTCATTAATAAGAAACAAAGAGGCAAAACAAAAAAAAGGAAGGGAGTGGGCAGCAACAGAAAAGAGAGAACATAATAAAACAAGGAGGAAGGACCAATTAAAAGAAAAAGGCAATAGAATTAATGGGAAAATGAAGATAGCTAGTATAGAAGAAACTGTGCATCAGCTGTCCTGGCTTCTTACTAAAGTGGCTAGATGTCTAGCAGTAACCTCTAAAGTGGCAATTCTTTCCCCCTTGCTCCCCCTATATTAATTATTTATCTGATATTTTAAAATATACTGTTGCTAGTACGAACTGCGGCAAGGCAGACGTGGGGCATTTCTGCTGTGTATTTGTTGTTGAATGTGCGCGCAAGCCTAGGTCCTGCTCAGAATAGCCATCTGTTGTTTTGGGGAGTACAAGAGAGAGGGGGGACTGTTGCAGAAATCCCAGTTTGGTGACTTATCACCCTGGCGACTCTGGCGAGAGAAAAGCGGTGCTTATCTTTACCCAAATCTAGACTATGCTAAATTTATGTAAATGTGAAAATTACTTACTGAGAAGAGCTATTAACTTCACGGTTAAGTCTTGAAATGTCACTGCTTTGCAACATATTAGCTTGGCTAAAGAACATTAAATGGCCCCTCTAATGGACACCTGATACACCAGAGAGAATTCTGAGTCCCTGATGCATTTCCACATCCTCCCCTAAGGCCAGTCCTTATGAGGATTTGGACATGCTGGATGAATTTTCTCACCCATGCACTCTAACATCTGCGTGACAGTCCAAGGAAGATGAAACATCTTAACTGCTGTAAATTTATAACTTTGAGCCAAATGAGAAATAAATCAAATCTATCCCTGATATGGGCTTTGCAAAACTGAAAACTTACCGAGTCTAACTAAGAGCATTCATTTGCTTTCTGTTCTCCAAGCCCTGGTTGATCATTTAGACCAGTGCAGCCTCTGGTCCTCCAAGCAGGACTAGAAAATGTAGTGCCTGAAGTCTGTGAGACACCGGCTTTATGTTTTCACACAGTGTAAGAAGAGGCTATTAAGACTCATAGTAAAGACTGTTACATTAACTTATCCAAATAAAATATGGAGATTGAAGGGGAGGGTTAAAACATATACATCAGCTTTTGATAAACAACCAACTACTGAAGTTCCTCTGAAGTTAAATTAAATTTTGAACCACCTGCGTTTCACCCCCTGTCTCTAGGAGTAACCCAGACAATTGGGCGTGAAAATTCTCTAAACTTTTCCATCTAGGCCTTCTACAAACATCCAGGCCAAACCAAACTCCAAAAGTATTCAGTTTGGTGTCAGATCTATAAATTTTCTTAGACAGATCAGGCTGTGTAGAACTTAACTTCTTTTCTTCTTTGATGGGCTAAAGAATGCATTTCAGATAGTTCACTGCAAGAGCTACTAAACTTTCAGTGACTAACAGAAGATGAATGTATCTGCTTGTATGATTATTGATCAATTAAAAAAATGACCAAATCCAAATTCTTCCATATTTTAAATCCCCACATTGCTTAATAAAAGTCCCAATGAACTTTGTGATATCTAACACTAAAAAACACCCAGAAAAGATAATGTACAAGAAATTCAAAACCAACATAATTTACCACCATGTGTTTTACATCCTGCTTTGATGCTAAATTACCAACATTGTATTTGCAGTGGAATATGCTACTTTTCAGTCAGCTCACACATATTCCTCAGATACTACATTGCAAAGCATTGTAAAAACTTCCCAAATACCTCCAAACATATGCACACACAAATGCGCACACACATGCATGCTCACAGGGATTTTTTATTAACTAATTGAATTAAAGGTTAGTATCTTTGTAACTTCATTTGTATGTGGACAGAACACACAAACACCACATTACAATCTATTCTTTACAGTGTTATTTTCCAAGTGGAAAGAGAAGGTAAGTGTGCTGAAAGCTGCACAGGACCCTTGTGCACAGAAATGGCTATGGAAAGGCATTATCTTAACTAAGTAACACTCGATTGAATGAATTTCCCAAATGAAGGTTTTATTCTTCTGGATTCTTCAGCTCTCCCATCAATGCCATTCTCAGGGCACTGTATGACTTTATGCCAGAGGGACTGTCTGCTTGTACAGGCAAACAATTTAGGAACCACTAATAGTCTCTGTTGTCCCCTATAAGGAAAATACGTAAACACGCATGGACCAATACAAAACCCCATATATACATACAGAGACTTCCATTACATTTTTGAAAACAAAAAGGGCAAAGAACAAGCAAGGAAAGTATAATGCAAATAACTTTGTTTTCTAGATGGAAGCGATTTTTTACTGTAACAGTTTGCTGTTACTCACTTGGTAATTTCTTTTAGCTGATTTTGGAATGCCGATTCTAAAAACTACAATGGCTTCTTTTAAATGTGTCCTGCTTACCCCTGTTTTGAGGTGGAGCATTTTCATAGATAGGGAGAAAGGATTTTCTGCCATTGAAAGCATCTGGCACAGGGCATTGTAGGTGTTTCTCTGATGCATCTTCCAACCCTTCTCAGCAAGTCTGAATGTTATACTATATTGAGAAATAGTGCTCCGTGTCCTGTGCACATGTGCTGCAGAGGCAAGGCCAAACGAAGGAAGGTATTTGTACCCTACAGCTTCACTGACCTTGCTTCAGATGCCTAAATTAGGCTGCAGATGTCCTGGGGCTCTCTCTGGCCGGTGGGGAGAGACCCCAGGACAACATGGGGCACTTCAGCAACACTCCTTTCCCTGTGCCTCCTGGAAGCAATAAGTCCATCTCTCTCTATCAACCATGGAAACAGTGGAGACTAACCACTGTCTGAAACTTCTAAGGCAGGTGCATAATGTTGGCGTCATGAGCATGACACCTGTTTTGGGTAGGTTACCCATCTCATGACCGGTTGTTGTGGAGCCTGGCCAGCATCCCCCATCCTGCCCTCATTGTGTGGTGGGTGAGAGATCAGACCCTCGGTACATTTTCACGCCCACCCACGCCTGGCAACGTTGGCTTTGCAGAAGGGGAAAAGCAATTTGTTGCTTCTGTGAATATGCCCATGACGCAAAGGCTGGAGATCAGGAAGAAAATGGAACAACATATATTTCCCCCAAAGAGTTGTATTGAAAAAGAAAAGGGAATTTTTTTTTAATGTCTGGGAAGTGAGAATTAAACAGGCTATCCATCAATGAATTTACGGTATCTGAAACTCCTCTGAGCCCTAGGAAAACATAAAGCTCTGCCCTTTGGTCTTCTTTTCAGTCCGCCTGGGTAAGCTCACTTTATGAGGCAGCATAATTTGCAGTGACCTTTTCTGAAGCTGTTGCTACACTTCCTGCTTCACTGGAAACCACCTTTTTAGCCATGCATGACGTGACTCCACATACACTGGAGTATAAATTTCAGGCTTTGTCGCTAAACCCTGCAAAGTAATCCGGTGTGGTAGGCGGCTGTATGGGTGCAGGACGCTGTCGGTACCACTGGGCTGCAGAAGACAGTGTTGAGGGATGGTTTTTGAGGGCTGTTTGGCCCTTGTTGCAACACAGATAAATGCATGGAGGTGGGGGATGAAAAAAGAATTTAAAACTAATGAAGTTAGCAGTCTGCTTTTCTCTGGATTGCTGGGAGGGAGAAAAAATATTTCTTATGTAATTNAAACAAGTGATGCAACCGCTCACCACCCGCCGACCGACACCCAGCCAGTCCCCGAGCAGCGATCGCTGCCCCCCGGCTAACTCCCCTCGGTTTATATACTGAGCATGACGTCATATGGTATGGAATAGCCCTTTGGTCGATTTGGATCAACTATCTTGGGCTGTGCCCCCTCCCAACTTCTTGTGCACCTGGCAGAGCATGGGAAGCTGAAAAAGAAAGTCCTTGACTAGTCTAAGCATTACTTAGCAACAACTAAAACATCAGTGTGTTATCAGCATTCTTCTCATGCTAAATCCAAAACACAGCACTATGCTAGCTACTAGGAAGAAAAGTAACTCTAACTCAGCTGAAACCAGGACACCACTTTTTTTTTTTAATATGAATTTGATTTCCTCTTGGAATATTCAGGGTGTTCAGATAACCTAATACATTTTTAAGGAGAGCTGTTTCAGTGTCTCTTTTTTCATCTTTTATAACCATTATTCTGCCTCTTACTTGTACAGAGGAAGGATTATGCAATTTTATAAAAGGATTTTCAGACTTATACCACGTGTGAGTATTAAAGTGTACCTCTGTCCCAATATACCTAAAGCGTCATACCCATTTAAACATCTACTGAGTTTTTAAATTTTGTTTTTGCCATATTAAAATGGTAAATGTATATATTCTCATATAAATGCAGGCCTTTGTACAGTCAGCAGAAGTTTTCCTTTGGCTGTAACTGTTTCAGGATTTCAGCTCCCACATGTGTGGACTGCAAAAGCACATGTGACATAATAATATGCATATTTTCTTCATATTTTAGAATTTATTATATATTGCTTCTAATATAATTATTTTCATACATAATTATTGTACTTAATACAACTGTGCAAGGCAGTCTGAAACACTCCTTGAATCACTTAAGAATTGCTGTCTGAAGGTTGTGCAGCAAATTTACCTGTGGAATTTGGTGAAACCATACTGACCAGATGATTAGTTCATTTGCTTTGCTTTCTTTCTTTATCTCTCTTTATTTACCTTCATTTATGTCCCATGTGGTGAAGACCTTTGAGGCTTCTTTTTTTCTTTGGTTAAGGAAATAAGCTGAAGTATCAATGATTTTTCTACTTGCAGAAATTACATGCTGTGACATGTTTTTTTCAAGTAATGTGCTGGCCTAGCAAAGTAAAGATGTGTTCAAATCTCTCCCGGATCAACGCAATAATTTTTAAATGCATCCTCCTTCACTTAAATGATGACTGTAAAATTCTTAAAAATATTAACTGAAAGATATGGTTTCCTGAAGCTAGAGCATAGTAATAAGAAATTAATTAATTTGTATCCTAAAAAGCTTAAACTGCAGAATGCATATTCTTACAGTAAAAATACCTAGAAACTGTTTTTGAGTTTGACAAAAAAAAGAGGAATTTTGATGAAAATGATGAAAAGTATGGAGAAAATATTGGCAAGTTGGAAAAAAAAATGTTGACATATTTTTCAACCAAAATAATTATCATAAGATCTTTAATCTGAATTTCAAGAGCTTTCAGCTGGAATCTGAAAAATTCTGTGATGAAATGCCACCCCAGTGCATCTTGGAAATTGGTCTTGGTAGCATCTTGCTGCTTCGCTCATGTAATGGGCTAGTGTTCCTGGCCAGATTACATGCCCATGGGTGTCCCATGGGGCTGCTGGGACATTGCAATGGATTTGGGGAAGTCACCAGTCACAAGTGGCATGAGGAAGTTTGCCCACATGGCAGGTTTGGCCAGTAGACCCAGAGCAGTAGGTAACACATTTCAGATTTAACTTCCAGTGAGGTGTTACAGCAACATTTCAGATTAAAATGTTTTCCTTTCAGTCAAAGGTTGAAGTCACTAACTTTGGTTAGGCCAAGAGCCTGAAACCTTCCAGTTTTCAGAGGCTTTGCTTGTTGACTAGACTTCAAACTTTTCACAGAATGCAGCTTTCTTTTCAACTTAAAATAAAAATAGACAGAATCTGTTCACCTCACCAAATGTACCACCAGTGTATTTGACGATAGCTGGGGAACAAATTGTATAGCCTTGTTGTATACTCCATTTATCCCAACCATTTGACCCCTGACTATGTTCTTTCTACTTTGTTCTTGTGCTTTGCCCTTTGTTTTGTCCACATCAAGAATTTTTCTAAGCCCTTTGAGAGCTTCTCTGAGCGATAGTCATAGAAAAGTCACCCTGCCAAGAGAGTATCCTTTTCCATGAGTGAATCCCACTTTTTTCATTCCTTTGAAGAACACCACCACCAATAACAACAAAAGTAATAGATGCATCAAAAGTTATGCTGCTGTGAGGCTTAGGATGAGAAAAATTCAGCAGGTACAAGAAACAAGTGTAACATTCTGCATCTAGTTCTCTGAAAGATTAGAAGTCAAAGTCATATCATTTAATATACACGTAGAAGTGGTACTGTTGTCATATATTATGAGATATGACTACAGTCCCTGCAGTGTCTCAGCTTTTTTTTTCCCTGTTGTCTGTACAGCTAATATCAGATGACAGTGCTGAGATCCACCAATTCTTTGCTAATGCCCTGCTCAAAACTAGGACCAGTGTGTGACATCATACTTTCTATCTCCCTCCTGCACCTCTTGCTCGCTTTCTCTCTCTTGCTCCCTCTCAGATGCAAATACATATATCTTTATTTGCCTCTCATGCATATTTCTATACATTAACAGTGATACACAGTCTTTTCTCTTTGCAGGAAGAATTCAGAATGCTACCTTTAGTCATGTGAGATCATTTTCTGTATCTCTGAGAAAGCTATTTATAAGGGTCTTGATTGAGGAATGAAAGAACAACTAAAGCAGTTCAGTAGAAATTATCTTCTTAATGGTAAAATCTGAATTATACATTAAAGTACCACTTATGCAATGAATTTTATTATTCTGTTTAAAAAGGCAGAGACTTTTATGTGTTTCGTATGCTTACAAAGGTTTATTAGCTTGAGTAAAAGGTTATTATTATTCAATTGAATAATTGAATTTTAAATTATTGGTATTGCACTTCATGTAGTAACTGCTTTTCCAGATGCATTTGATTATGTCAAATTTGCCTTTTAATCCCCTGTCTGGAGACCATTTTCTTGAATCATTCACTGTTTCTCACTCTCCACAGTGGTATCCTAATGAACACACACAGTCCAGTCTCACATCTTCCATGTAAATTACTGTGCATACCTCTTCTAGTCAGATCACATCAGAGGCTATCTGGTGTCATATAATCTTGGATACTGATATGTGGAAAATCTTTTCAGGTGATTAATGCCATAGGCATCTAATTTTCCTGCAAAGCACTATTGCGGGACTGCAGTGTTTACGTGCACGCCAGACTTAAGGATATGAAATGGACATTTAGAAAAGTTAATAATCTGTGCCTAATCGCCTCCAAGAATTAGCTGTTGGTATTTCTATAAATAATTGAAGCTTTATTTCTTGTCGCTAATTGAATCACATATTAGTTTATTAGACTTATTGTTCATTAAAAAAACTTGGAACTTTGCTATAAATCTCATTGCACGGGTGAAATAAATACATGTAAAGCTACACATAAAATATCTTTGCATTTGGAACATATATTAAGTTAAAAAAGTCACAAAATAACTGTGCTTTGGTGTTTGTTTACTTGCTTTGTTTGTTTGTTTGCTTAATGCTCAAGAAAATGAACCCTTCAAAAAGGTTTCTCGTTTACTAGAAACATAAGGTTTGTCCTTGACTGCACACTTGGAAACTGTGATTCCTGGGCATAACACTGAAATTCTCAATTAAGATAACAAACAACACACAAAACAATCCAACATAATAGAATATTAGGGTAGGCAGCCCCAGAGCAGAATATTCTGTGAGCACCAATTCTTCATTGCTACATTCAATACCGCACTGATAACATTACCGTGGTCAAAGGTGCTGCGTTTGCTTGCATGTACCTATGAATTACATAATTATCTGCTCTTATCAGGCTGCTTCTACCTCTGTGAAGAGTTCTTCCCTCAGCCAGGGGTTGTCCATTAATTTCACTAGAAGCAGGATCAACCTTCCACAGCCTTCCATAATTTTGAGCAAATTATGTTTTAGAAAGTAATCATTGATTCCTGAGATTTGACATAGGATAGGAAGCACCTTAAAAGTGGCTTTGAATGCTCTTAATTAGCTCAAGAATTACAGGTTCATTCCTCTTTTACGCTGCCATTACAAGCATTTATCTCAACTGATTTCAACAGAGTTGCTTCTGTTTTACACTGGTGTGAGGGAACAAAAAACCCAGGTTGCATAAATTGTTAACAGCTCTTTCATACTGCCTCTTTATTACCAGATAAAACTTTGATGAAGGACATTCACAGAAGATCAATATGAGAAACCACATAAGACCTGACTTTTATGCTGCTGGCTGATACTGAAAATCACAGAAACAAGTATTTGTTTTTGAAGCTCTTACTTAAGCCGATGATTGGTTTGATGTTGCTTTTCCTGAAAGAAATATTTCACCTTTAGGAGACGTACTGCCTCCTGAGTAAAGTTACTCCACAGCTCCGATTGCAGGGACGTGGGAAAGGGAACAGAGTGCAGTTGTTCATCTAGTAACGAGCAACTTCATCTGACAGCCTTCGTTTGAGGGAATAAGGACCCACGCTTGTTTCTCTGCTTCGTGTGGATGCTGCTCCCGGCTGATGTGATGCACCGCTGTCGGCATCCTAGGAGGCTCCGCGGGAAAGGCTGCGTGCCTTAAGAGGGGAACTAGGGGCTTTGAGGAAGTCTGGGGTCTTCTTCCAAAGAACTGGGAAATCGCCTCATCAACGGTGATCTTCACCTGTAATTTATAGAGGCCAGCACACAGCTGTGGGGTAAACAACAAATGGTATTGAGCTGGCCGGTAATACACTGTCTGTGAGCTAATATAGCTCAGGATATATTCACTGCCGAAAGTAAATTAAACATTTTCCTTGAGATTCACTTAGATAGCAGTGTTTGTTTATGTAGTGGTTTATCTGTGTATGAAGAAGTGAGCAGGAGTTAAAGTGCAACTGCAATCACACATAGTAAATCCAATTTATATTAATATTTCTCCAATCTAATAGCTGGCAAATACAGGTTTCTGCACTTCTAGCAGTCTGCCTTAATTTATTTCTGTCAAACGAAGAGCAAACATTTTATCACAAGTTTGGGGTTTATTTTTCCTAAAAAAACCCAAGCACACCAACACTGAATGTTACAGAGATGGCTATTTTTAGAAAGTTTACTCTTCACACACTTAATCAAGACCATCATACTTTACTTGCTTTCCTCCAACCATTACTAAAGCCATCCCCAGTCTTCGAAATCTGAGCGTTACAAAGTGGAAATGCCTGTGCAGGAAAGAGCTCCGGTACGACTGAGTCTTGATGACAGGCTTAATCCCAAGCTCAGCGGAAACTCAGTTGTGCTCCTTTTTCTCCCTGAGGTAGTTGAAGAGGATGTCCAGCCCCCCCTCGATGACCTCGGGCAGGGGTCGGGACAAGGGGTTGTGGGCAATGTGGAGGCCTTTGTCCATTGGGTTCCATGCAATGCGGGGCAGCCGGCGCAGCAGGTAGAGGTCGTCCGGGAGAGTCTGTATGGCATTGTAATCGACGTTTAGTAACTCCAGAGTGGTGATGAAGCAGAGAGACCGTGGCAGGGTGCGTATGTTGTTATTCTCTACGATAAAGATTTGCAAACTGACCAGATACTGGACACTCTCTGCAATGTTTTCAAGCCTGTTGGAGCCTAGGTGCAAGAAGTCTAAGCTCCTCAGTGCGAAAACGCAGAGGGGAATTTGCACAAAGAAATTGTTACTGAGGTTCAGTTTCCTCAAACTTGTCAGGTCAGTGAAGCTCAAAGGCAGTTGAGAGATGCAGTTGTGAGAGAGGCTCAAAACCTCCAGCTTCCTGCACAAGCTGAGCTCTGCTGGCACTTCTGTCAGGCAATTCATATTGACGAACAAGACCTTCAGGTTCCTCAGCAGCCCAATCTCTTTAGGCAGATACCTGAGGCGGTTGCCACCCAAATTCAGCACTACCAGCCTGTCCAGTTTCCCCAGCGAAGGAGGTATCACCACCAGTTGGTTGAGTGAAAGGTTCAGTTTCTGCACCTCAGGCAGTCCCCACAAGAAGTCAGGTGTGCTGGTCATCCCTTTCATTATGAGACTCAAGCTCACATAACGCAATCCCCGCTTCAGCAGTGACTTGGGCTCTTTCCCTGAGAGAAGAGCATCTTCCCATGCAGGCAACTTTGGACCTTTCCTCAGAAAAAACATGCTCCTTCGCCCCTCGTTCTTCGAGTGCTCAGTTCCCATAACACCCTGGATGTCTCCTGAGAGATGAAGTGAGGTTTTCTGCCCTTGCAAGTGCTACACCAACATGCAAATGTCAACAGAGGATGACAGCTCGCAGGAGGCGGGAAAGTCAAAGCAAGGAGACAAGGAGGAGCCTGTGAAGTGCATCTCAGTCCACCGGGGCAGTTTCCATAGCTGCTGAGGGAAAGTTTCACTTTTGGGGGCTTATGTTGGTCTTGGTGCACAGTCTGTAATGAAATACTTGCTCCTGACTTGTGAGCAAACCTGTTCAATTCAAACTGAATGCCACAAGGCAGCTGTCACTGTCATTTGGCCTGGGCTTTATTGGACAGATATGTATCTTCACTGCAAAAAGGTCACAAGGATGCTGTATATAACTTCACCATGTCAGCTTTCTTGGCTATCTGGTACATACCATGGCTGCAGGACAATTAACAAGAGTGACTTCAAAAAACAAACAAGCAAGCTATAGAAGAAAACAAGCAAACAAAGAAGCCATCATTTCAATTCAGATTTAAAGGACATTTTCACAATCATTTTTATTTTGATGTTCCTCATTTCACTGAAATAGTTATCAGTCCACCAGAAAACTTTGCATGCTGCAAAATGCCGGTAAAGACTTTTCATGTGGGTCCTTGTTTTCTGTTTAGTTAAAAAAAAAAGAAAAAATTAATGCTCGTAAAAAGTGTTACTTTTTATATCCCCTTTGTGGTGAGGATAGGCCTCTTTCTTTTCAGAAAGGGTACCACCTTCACTGCAGCAGTGACATTTTCCAGTGGTAATATGCGCCCACTTGGATGATTGCTGGCTACCCACGTCGCTGAGTGTGAGCATTCATAACACACAGTTCTGCCCAGATTACTCAGTCCTAAATGTCCTGTGCTACTTTCTCATCTATCAGTGAGATTTTTGGGGTCTGGTTCTTTTGTGCTGCAGAAAATGTAGCCACTTGATGTCCCTTTCCCCGTGAACTTTCCTGTCTTTCTGGGCTATTCTGGGGTACAGGGGGACTAGCAGTCAAATAGCTTGAACTATAAATGACATTTAACTCTGGGATAGAGGGGCTGATGGGAGAGGAAGGAAGCAGTGAGGTATAATAATACCCGACAACAGCTGAAGCTAGCTCTGCTGATGAAAGGAAAATGTATTGCTACAGGAATAAGTAGTGAGTTTAAATTCAAAGGGACCCCAAAAAGGATATGCAAAAACTTCAGGCACCATTTAAACTAGTACAGCAAATAGTACAAGACTTTCAGGGCTTTTCCTCTCCAGTGGATCCATGGTGATGGAGATGCTTTGCTGCTGCCTGAGAGATTTGGTGGTGGGTGTACCCTCCCCACCACCTCATTTCAGAGAGCCTCGCCTTAAAACCCTACATTAGCTCAGATGTTAAAGGACCATGCATGAAGCTGAAGCTGGGAGTCAGGGCACTCCAGCAACCTCTTTGGAGTCAATCCCCGCAGTCCTTTTTTCCTGCCAAGCACTGCTCAGTCTCTTTTCAGTTTTGGGTGCCTCATAGAGCTGCACCTGCTTGGGAGGAGAGGGGAGGGAGGGGGCATCCCTGCAGTTGTGTCTGGCAAGCAGGGTCCTGCAACAGGAGAGGAGCCAGGACCACAGCAAGAAGCGCGAGATGGTAGCGAGCTGATCAAGCCAGGCAATTAAAACGTGCACCTTACAGGGCTGTGTGGCATAAAAACAACTGGTCCTGAGGCTGAAATATGGCATTCTCTGGAGTGCCTGGATGAGCCTGAAAAGGGCTGAGGCCAGTTGTAGCTGTCTGGTTAGAGTGGGTTGGCAGCCTGACTGAGTCACAGATCCCTCCCTCGCAAGCACTTTCCGCCAATATTTGTCAGTTTACAAACAAACATGATATTAAATCCCACCACAGCCATAAGCTCTGACTCAGTGTTCTTATTAACCATCATCCAAATGCGCTGCCCAGAGTGGCAGAGCTAACCCTGCCGCTGTAGGCAGAGGAGCTGCTCAGTGGGGGAGAGGAAACCCAACAGCAGGCCAAGCTGGGGCCAGATTTGGCCTTGCATGACAGGGGGACCTAAGGCTAAAATGTGGTCCTTCAGCCCAAGCAGGTGGAGAAGCAAAAATGAGAGCCTCTCACAAGTCCTGACTCCGGGTTGTCTGCCCAGCTGTGGTTAAACATGCACCTATTATCAGACAGCCTAAATGGATTCGAACAAGGCATTCCCTTCTGCAGCGGCAAACGTGAAGGGAAGAAAAAAGCCTTTTAGAGCACATTTACAAAGTTAGGAATTTCTCTTCTTTTAATCACGCTGCTGGAACGAGGAACCTGCCACAGCTCTGCCCAGGGGCCAGCGTCCCTTCCTGTGGCTGGGCTCGCACGTGCGCCCACGTCTCCATGGTCGCTTCAGAGCTCTTTCTTCTGGAGGTCACTTTTAGTAACAAACAAAAACAAAACACAAAGGAAGCACAGTCTCCCTGTAGGCACAGTCTCTCCCCTGGCTGGCCAGATATTTTTGGATAAGAATGTCATCCCCGTCTCCAAAACACGTTAGACTTCACTGCCTGCGGACTTGGCAGGGCCCAGTCCAGTCTCTCAGCACAGAAATCCCCATTTCCTAACAGCGTGCCTCAGCCAAAGTGCTCTGTACCCTTCCCTGGTTTTGCATCGCGCCACCGATTTGAAACTGAGCCTGTACAGGCTGGGTCGGGCCATTGGAAAGCTTCGCCCAGGGCTCTCTATCAAACGAAAATGCTTGCTCTGCTTCAGTCTCGCAGCGTCTCCTGCTATTGCATTGCCGTATCTCCACTGCCTGTCAGGCAGCAGCAGCGGTAGCAAAGGGGATTTATAAAAGAAATTCCACATCTGCAGCTTCCATTGTCCTTTTCCCTTCCTGCCTCTGCGAATACCGTAACTGCTGCGTGAAAGAAAAAAAAGATAACTGTTTCCTTTTCTTTGTTCTCCAACAGAAAAACAGGCTATTGCGCACACTTGCAGTTGTGGAGACGGGAAACTCTGAGGTAGCCAAATTAACTTCCTTTCTTGAAAGCAGATAATAAAACCACAGTGGCCTCATCTGGACATCTCAGGAACTAAATTTCTGAACAAAAATAGTCCCTTATCTGTTGGTGTCCTGGACTGGTTTTGTTCAAAACACTTTTCAGTTCCCTTTTCTCTGAGTTGCCTGCTGTGCTGTGCTCTGGGGACAGGCCGATTCCTTTGGGCCTCCCTTAGGTAGCTGGGCCAGCGAAACACTGACTTGTGTCAACACAGCCTGGCAGAAAGCAGAGATGAATTTCATGCATGCAAGTTTGGTAGGGAAAAAGAAAACCCCGAATCTGTGGGATTTATGTGATACAGTGTAGTTGATAATTTCTTCGTGGATTAAACAAAAATGCCAGTGTGCAGGGGAAAAAAATGACCCAAAACTTGCTGAAGAACTTTGTAGTCCAACTAATATAATAAGAGAAACTGCACTATTAGCAATGATAAAAAACTGGTAAGCTGATGAAAATGACAAGCTGTATTTTCTGACGTTCTTTGACAATGTAAATGATTAGATTTTTCTTTTTGAAGGAAGAAGAATTGTCAGCCCTGAAAAAAACCTGTAAGATGAGTTCACAAAGACCTGGAATTTTAAAATCTATTATCTATGGGCTCTTTTATTTGCCTGCAGGTTTGGAGTCTGTAGAATACACTTGGGAAACATTTTCAAGCTTTCCTCTGCAGGCGGGCAGGGGGGCTGGACAATTGCATTGTTTGAAAGTTGAGATCATCACATAATTACTTTTCCATAGGATTTGAGCTTTTAATGAAATATCCAATAGCATCAGGCTTTTAATGAAACAATAGCCATCCTGACACACTGAATTTAAATTTTGTCTTCCTGCAAAACCAAATTCTGTCATTGTCTTTTGAATTGGTGAGCATACAATAGATACCTATAGTTTCATCAGCATATACCTATAGGTTCATAATTGCTTTTGAAGCAAATTTCATGTTCTCTATGGAGTCAAAATCTTATATAGATCCTCTGGCTCAGCTTTATTAAAAAATATATCAATATAATAAGGAATAGTTTAAATCTTTAAGCATAGCCTTTTCTAAAATGCTGGGAAGTTCAACCCGTACTCTTTCAGAAGAAATTTTCATTTTCATTCTCTATCTAGGTGTATAATAAACACCTGGCTAAATGAGGATGCAGAACCTACCTAACCCTTCCTGTGACAGGAAGGATGCTTTGGCTAAAAAAGGTTAACTTGTTTCAAGTTCAGCAGAATGCAACAGTCATGCCAGAGAAATATTCACTACGAATACAACTGCAGCTACTGAACCATCTTCTCTTGTGCTGTTCCTTTCCTCTGAAGTAATAAAGCGTTTTAAAAGTGTCAATGCCACGCAGACTGTCAAAGATATCCTCTGGTCTTAGTGCTAAGGAAGCAAATTTTGTAGGTTTTTGACTCTGTTGTAGTGGTTTGTTGATCTTGCAGCTATTCTGAAATACTAAGTCAAATTTCAAAGGTAATTTGAGATTTATGAGATGTGACACAAGACAAGAACAATTCTTAAGGCAATTTCATATTTCCTGTTAATTTGTTTTTAATTCTGGTGCTGTTAACAGCCTTTAATGCCTGTGTGTCCCTGGAGTTTTCCTGGAATGTTTTATTAAGGTCCCATGTGGAGCTGCTGGATTGCCTGACCCATGAAGAATTGGACCTGGAGGTGAATGACTGCCTGTGCAGAGGCTCATTTAACAAGAGCTTTGGCAAAGTTTTTCTGCAGACCTCTTGACAGAAGACAAGCTCAAACCATCCATACTATGGCATAAAAAGAGAAAGATTTGGTTTTGTGTGTGTATGTAGACTAGAAATGACAGGCTCAATTCCTCCCGGTAGTCAGCGGCCAGCAGCAACTCATGTTACATGGAATTACAGGAAGTTTTATTTCTTTTCTGCAAACTTGCAGTAGTATTTTGAAATTCCAGAAAATGCATAAATGACTGGTTGGTCAGCTCCTACTTCTGCCACAATTTCCCTGTGTGTACACAAGTCAAACAGGTGGTCTACCTGGCTACATCAGAGGCAAGCCACGATCCTGCGCTGCGGTATCACCGGTGTCCCCTGGGCTACCGGTTCATCCCGTGCCCATGATAGTTCTTCTGGGCACCACCAGAAACAACTTACCTTATGTGCTTGCCCACTCCTCTGCAGGGAAAGGAGAGTTTAGCACATGGACATGCCCTAGGGCACAGCACCATCCTGCAGGAGCACACGGAGGGCCCTGTCCTGCTTTATTCAGTCATCTGCGCACAGCCTCTTTGTCTCAGACTTTTCCTCCTCTCATGGCCAGTGTGGTGACAGATTTGCCACCATTTATAAACGTATGTGAAGTCATTACATGGAGGATACCATTGCAGTATAAGAAGCATTCACTGCTCTATTATTTGTCACTACATTTATGAACTGTCACATCTACATTCATAAACACCCATAAAATAGCCTGTACCTGCCTGTTAGCAATATGGATGTTTGCTAAATGCTACTCGTGGTCTGTGGCTTTCCAAATCAAATTGAAAAAAAATTTGGAACAGATTCTCCAAACTGGATGAAGTAGCTTTTAGTATAACTGCTGCCACATCACCTCCGCCAGGTACTCTTTTTCACAGAGCTCTTGAAGGTCATTTTGTCACATTTTGAATGCATCATAAGAAAGAAAACAGCAATTCGTGGAAGGTAGAAGAGGGCGCCTGAATTCTCCTTGCCTAAATCTAATCTGATCTAAAAAGATGTGTTTCTTGGCCTGTCTCACAGAAGGAATCAGATCATCTAAGTGTCCATCACATGCCTACTCGGTTAGCCTTCACGCAGAATGCATCAATACTTTCCTTTCTTTCTTTTGGACTACAACTCCTCCCAGTTCCTCCCTTATTTCAGTGCCCGGAGCAGATTCAGTTCAGCTGCCTGTGGTGTACAACCCCCAGCTCTCTGAAGCGTCCTGTGACCAGGGGCTACGCGTCACTCTGGGATGAAGGAATATCCCCACCTCTCCCAAAGCTGTTGCTCAAATTAGCAGGGTTTTCTTAAACATCCATGGGTGCAGAGAGTCCAAAAATAAGTATGACTCTATGGTCTGCTGGCAGAACTCCCAGTCCCTCCTCCAAAGACTGTTTAAATATTTTACAGTTAATGGGTCACTGTAGTTACCTACTTTTCTGTAATCTGAAAATCCATGCTCTGTTCTGGAAACAAAAGGCAGAGATGACCCTGAGGGTCCTGAGCAGAGAGAAGCATTTCTGTGGGGTCCGAAGTGTAGTACCTGTAGTTTAGAGACAGATCGGATTTAAGCTAGACCATTAATTCAGCATTATCTAGTAAGAGTCTTACAGACTCTCCCTGCTCAGTCTGCCAATATGCTGATTTTGATAGACTGTTTTTAAAATAAGTAATTCTCTCCAGGCATTGTTAATGTCAATGTGTCTGTGTCCTGGCTCCATGGGGTTCTGCATGCCACAGTAAATACCAGGCGACTGAACGTTACATATTGCAAAGTTCATTGCTGCTGTGCCAATACCCCTCTTTTTTATTCTAATCGCTTAAGTGTGTTTGAAAATGCTGTTGTATCATAGAGTCTCAAGGGACAAAGCCAGAGGGAAGTTGGAAACTTATTTTAGAAATAAAATCAAACACCTAATGATCCAGTTTTCATGCCTCATTTTGTATTTAAAATAAATGCATGCTTCTCCAATTGAAAGCACAAGCCCTTTTTATCTTAGTCCTCATGAAATTTGGCAAATGAGTACTGCAAATCCATGTGACCCAACGTGAAGGGGTTTACGTATTTCCATCCAGAGTCCATTACAATAATGATTGCAAAAAAGAACTTAGGAAATAATTCAATCAAAGCTGCTGTGGAGCCTTAATCCCAGATCCATGACTCTTACACAAATTTTACTGATATAAGAAGAAATTCTGCATATACCTTCATACGCCTGATAAATGATAAAATAGAATCTAATTGAAACTCCCTAAAACACATACCAGTGTCTCAGTTTGGGATTTATCAAACGAAAGGGCAGACATCTCTCTAGACATTTGAAGACTCAATACTGACAATTAATAGCTTGACTTTTAAATTTCCAAGCTCTAACTTAAGGAAACATACTGGATGCTTAGCTTCAAAGGGCTTGAATCAACAAATAAAACTTCTCAAGCAATCGGTAAAGCAATGCATCTAGGTATTATTAGTATGACAGTGATATTTGAAATCCTATGAAATAATATGGGTCACTGTATGGTCAAACAAAGGCTGGTGAGATCTGAGTCAAGTTGCAGTTAAGGGGAGCTAAGGGCATCACACAGAGCACAGCCCGGAGGCAGAAGATATAGCCCAGTAGGTGAAAAAAGCACATGAAAAGCCACTGGCATTAAAAAATTACCTTAAAAGTAACACAATAGAGCAAATCAAAGGGAAAATAAAATCTTCAAGCTCACGTACAGGCAAAAGAAAAAAGAAAGGAGAAGAAAGGCCCACCCATAATTGTCATCTCTCTTATTTTACAACCTCTAATGAGCAACTTCCCAATAGAGAGAATCAAACATGAATCTGTTCTGTACTTGAACATCACAAGAGATTAATTGTGGTGTACAACTGCGGGGTTTCAGGACTTATTGGACTGTGGGAAGACAGGATATTGTAGTTAATGATTCCACCTGGGGTGGAACGACGGCACATTCGGCAGCCATGGAGGTAAGTGGAAGGTGAGCACTGATGCTCTAATGTGTGGCCAGGTCAGCTAACAACAAGGCAAGCTGTTTCAAAAAGGTGGAAAATGATGTGTGGCTCGAAAGGAACACAAATGGCTATACGGAAATTTAAGAATGAAATTAAAACTGGAGGTTGGATTGGGGTAAGAAGGGCAAGGGGTTGGAGTATTTTATTTTTAGGCTTATCTTTCTGGACCGGGGAAGATGACAAGCAATATTTGCAGAGGATTTGAAACAACAGTGCCAGTCTGTGCATTTGTCATGAAAATTGACTACACACAGAGCTCAATAAACTGATGAAAGGCATTCTATGATATGGTTGCCTGTGAGATCTGGAGACTAGACCTGGTGACCCATATTGTCTCTTCCCATGCTGTGGTCTTAAATCCGACCTCCTCTCCTGCTGTCTTCAACTCCCCTACACGTGCAAAATTCAGGAGCCTCGGTTCACAGGCCACTGCATTCACATTATCTTTGGTGCTGATCTACACGTTTTCTGCCTCACTGCATTTCACTTTTAGTTTATTGGATTTGAACAAATGTAGGCAATCAGAGGAAAACGCAATTGTAACAGAGTTGCAGCCAGTTGTTTTCCAAGTGGTAAGAAATCTTATCTGTAGCCGGGGCTGGGTGCAGACATAACCTGGGCTGGTGGGCTGAGAGCAATGTGCTGGCAGATGTTAGCAGAGGGTTACAGATTGTTTCCCTCCCTCAACCGTGGAAATGGATTCAAGTTTTCCAAAGTTAATTAACTTTGCTAAGCCATTTCATGAGTCCAGGCTGAATGTCTAATGCGTTACAAGTGTCTTAATTGAGTCAGTTTGGCAATCCAAAAATGAATATACATGCACGATCTTCGTGAGTATATTTAACTAGAAGCCTGGAAACCACCAGTGCTCTACGGATTTAGACAGGTAACATTTCAGGAATATAGATTTTGGCAGCTTCCCTTTAAAACCCACTGGTGGAATGGAGCAGCAAGAAAAATATTTCTTAATATGCTGTACCTACTCCTTAAATGATGGTGTCACGATGCTGGAGTAATATTCGGTAATATATGATGACAAAGGAACGGTGATATTCCACCACTGATAAGGCAGAGTGAACATTTGTCTGCAGACCCCTGTTCTTGAACTTCTCTAACTGCACTTTTTCACTGTCTCACTCTGGGGCAAACTATGTGCAATACAAGCGGAAAAGAGCTAAGTGCTCTTCCTTGCTGGAAACCGATATGGAAATACTGAACATTGTCTGCTACCTGACATAAATACTGATCTAAAAATACACCTCCTTCCCCCAAAACCCTCACTTTACATCATAAATGAAGCATAAGCAGACCCTAGAAAGATTGAAGCAGAATGTCTACTGAATTTATGATTAATAAGCATGTCAAGTTTTATAACATGTGGACACAGCTAATGGCCTTAACATTGCTTCCAGAATCAAAATTGAATGGTTGAGCAGACTTAGCCTCAGGAAGGCCCACGGTGATAAGGGAACCATCACAGAAAATAGGTGTACGCATTTTTCAACCTGTCAAGTGAAAAAAATCAGAGATGATAAGTCAAGGATATGCCCTCTCATATATAAACTGTACAAATGTTTGTGCTGAACAAGGCTGCCTCCTAAACAAGAGGGAAAAGGTGAATGCAAGCAACAGAAAGCTGCATGATTATCCCGTAAATTACACTCACCCAAGAGCAATAATTACTCTGAATCAGCATTTAAACAGGGAGGGAGTTGTTTTGTGCCGCTCAAAGCTGTTGTAAATTGCTAACGCCATAAGAAGAGCAGGAAGAAACAAGCACACAGGTAGGCACGGCAAAAAGGAGGCCACAAATTTGGATAGAGCAACACATAGACTTAAGAAGTATGTAGATTTTTTGGGAGGATTTCACCTGCCAATGTTATCAAAGGCTGCAGAAAACATCTCAGGCCCCAGGCATTGAGCCAGGCTGTAGCTGCTGAGGATTAGGAAACTAAACTGGAGGACAGCCTAAGGACCTACCAGTCTGATGTTAGTTTGCCTTCCTCCGAGGCACCTGCTGCTACCTTGCTGCTGAAGATGGGACTGAAGAGACTGTGCACCAGCCAGGTCTCATGCAGAAAGACCCAGATGCCAGACATATTTTTTTCTTGTTTCTAATTAGCAAAACCATATGTACAAGTATAGACATGGGTAAGACGTAAAACACTGGACATGGCATGTTGTCTTTTAATATTGATAAATCACTGATGTTCTCCAGGATCAGTCTTCTGGAAAGGACAATAATTGACTAGTTAGGGATGTTATTTGTGTCAGCCCAAACTCTCCCCAGTAAATCTCATAAACAAATCTTAGCTATTACTATAATGCTTACATGCTTTATTAGTTTTCAAACAAATGCTTTGAATTAAAAAAAATGCTGTAAAGGTAGAAGTCATAAATTAAAGGGAATTCTCCATTAGCAGTGGTATACAACCATAACATGTCCTTGCAGAAGTGGTATCCGGATAACTTATTGAACTATTCAGGCAATCACTGAAAAGCATTGGAAAAGGGACTGTCATTTGAGTTGTCTATGTGCAGCATATAACATCTGCTACAAAAATGATAACTAATTTTATAAGAAATTCTGTTGCTGTGTAATAAGCACAGCTCTGCACCACTGATTTGTGAGAGTAGCAGCTGTGATAGACTAACAGTCTCTCTCTCATTTCACAGCCTGGCAAACTTTTTTCCCACTTTGCTCTTATTAGGAAAGCCTCACCAATTCCCTCTGTGTTTTTACCACAGGACAGAACCAGCGGCGTCTGACAGCGCTACAGAGGCAGTTTTTTCCTAACTAGCTTCTGAAGGGCAATGGTACTGTCCGATGCAAGCAGAGAGTACATTACTGTACATACAGCTTGTAGGAAGTATTAATTTTTACTATTACAACTTGTATTAATTTTTACTATTACAAATTTAAAAAAAAAAAAAGGAAATAAATTAGGCAAGACACTGCAGCAATAATCCCCAGCCTCCTCCTGATGTGCTCCATGGTGAGTCCTTCTCAAGCCACCCATGACCATGATTTCCAGTAAGGCTCAGCTGAGGTGTAAGCTTTGGCAGCACCACATTTGTGACAGCAGAGCTCCAGTTCCTGCTCTGTGCTGACTTGAAGGCAAGAGTGGTCCCTGATGAAGACTTAAGAAATTTGGGGGCTTCTAATACAAGTGCTGACAGATTAGCTGTGTTTCAGACATGAAGAATACATGTGATACAGTGATACAGTGTAAATTTTTTTTTTTTTAAATAAACATAGTGCTAAGTATTACTATGACCTCTGGTTGTATCTCTTTGTAGGTGGCCACTATTTTCATAAGGTATAGAGCAACACTGTATATTTCCAGCATGATTAGTAAAATTCTTATATTCTAGAATTAAATAACATTTTTATGCAATCCATTGCATTTAGATAATTTGAGAACACCTGTGACTGTGTGAAGGTATTTTGTATTCTGGGGCGTCAACCAGACAAAAATATTTTCTGAACAACAGGCCAAATTCAAAATCAACGTCAGTCAACGTTGTTTATTTTGGAAGTCACACCTGTTAATTCTCAGCTGGAATGTGACCCTCTGGCTTTGCATCTTAAACATTCACAGGTATCTCAAAGTTAAAAATGGGGGAGCTTTCTTACAGACTCTTACAATCACATCATTGCATCCTTTGCCTACTTCTGACACTAGAAAGAGCTCTGTCTACTGATTAATAGAAAACTATGCCTGAACAGCTAATTTCCTTTTATTTAAACTGTCTGTTGACATTTTAGTGGCAAATAACTGTACAACATCCATTGAATTTGTTCAGTTGTTCTGGCAGTTAAGACAGAAATGTGTGAGGCTACACCTTCATTGAACAGAGATTTGCACACACTGCTGAAGTTATTTAATGTACAGGATATAATTTATTAACTGAAAGATCATTAGTTCCTGACAAAAGCTAGGAAAAGGAGTCACAATATAAATATTGAAAGTATTAATGCGAAGACTTTTAAGGAACACGCAGATGACACTGGAGGATGGGAACCAGGCTTTGTATAAGGCAAGATTTGTTTGTGAGGTTTCTCCTCTCTAAACCACTGAGCTTCCTAGCAGGGCATGAAGGAGCCATTGAAATACTTCATCAATTATATAAGAATAGGTACTTAAATATACCAAAACATATGTACAGTCCAGTAGTTGTGATTTTATTGATTGCCTCAAACGGTGATGTGATTAAAATATGCCAATGATGTGTGTTTGCAGGAAATACTCAAATTCTGTTTGCATTCAGATTAGAAAAAATAAGACTTGAAGCCAGCTGTAGTACTGTGGCATGTTGTCAGAATATCTTTTATTCAGAGAGGTGTTGAAACTGGGATCTTTAACATGACTAAGTGGGTTACGGCATTGCCCACCACTGGCTCTGACTCTGTTCCTTGCTCTTCCAGCTGGACTGGGACTGCCTAAGAAGCATGGCCACACGCCTTTTTTAAAAAAGCTAAAAAGCCATGGCATGTGCTTACTTTGCTATTTGCAAAACAGGTGATGCCATTTGGAAACATACTCAGAAATAAAACGTTCATATCTCTGCAAATGAAAGGTGTTGAGCAGGTGTGCTCTGGCCAGAGAGGGGCATTCAGCTCCAAAAGCAGCATCTGGCCTGCCTTTAAATCATGTCTCGATTACAGCCACCTCTTCCTCCTCTGCTTCTGGCGGTGAAGAAGACAAAGCCTGGGCAGAGAGAGAGCAAGCAGCATAGACATGCTCTGCCCAGCAGCACAGATGTGGTTGGGAACCTGGCAGCTGGGAGCAGAGCCATTGGGTACTTGTCGTGACCTGGAGCCTTTATTTCAGAGGCATTACTCCTGGTTTAGCTGTGCAATTCCCGGTTTATGTGCCCCGTATCCATGTCACCAACCCACTTTGGTTTTAAACCGGGTGCATTTCTGTGTCTCCAGCATTTCTGCAACAGGAGTTTAGTTGGTGTACCCCTACCCTGTATGCTAATCCCCTCATTGAGTCACTGGCCATTTTCTACCTTTGCCCTGTGAAATCTCGTCCATAAAGTAGAAATTTGGGATGTTGATTCTTCAGAGAACAGGGGGAATCATGATAGCAGAAATGTAAGTGCTCCAAACCCATTTCCTCACGGTGCCTCAGTCCTGATTCAGAAAGATCACTTTTAGAGATAAAAGGATAATTCAATCATCATTTACTTTCTCTTCCTCTGAGACTCCCAGCCAGGAATGATTTATTGAAAATTGTCATGATAGCTGTTATGTTTCAGACATTCTTGGAAAGGCTCTTTCATAATGTGTAGCCAATTCGCGTGGGCACGAAAATGAACTTTATTTTAGAGACAGGTGTTTTAAAGAGAAAAAGACATTTGAATTTAAACTGAACAGCTATTATCTTCCCTAGATAGTCTTTTTTAGTAACGGTTGCCTATTAATTATTTACTACTAGCAAAAGATTTGATCTCAGGCAAGTTCTTTGGATTTTGTTGGCGTTGCTGCTGCAAAGTCTGGCATGTGGCAATTCCAAATTCCAGGCTGATTTATTCACTTTTTTTTCCCCTGTGGTAAAGTTCAAACTGACTTTAATTTAGAGAGATTTGCTTCAGGAAGGGATGTGGAATTTATTATTTTGTCAGTATTACACCATATTACACAAAATATATAAAAGTTAAACCCGTTACCTTGGCAAAGCAATTAAACCCATGATCTTTGAAGGCATCCTACCTGTCAAATGCAAATAAGCTAGTTCACTATGGTGCCAGGAGGAACTCAATATCAGAAATTTTCAGGGAATAAAATGCTCCATGAAAGTTGTTTTTCTTTGTTTTTCAAGGAGATGAGGCTAATGTGGCATTTAGATGAAGCAAAAGATAGATATTATGTCCCTGATGTACTGAAATGCTATAGCCAAGACGTACCCATTGTACTCGCGCTAATTTTCAACTTTGCAAATTAGCTCCTGCACCCACCCACACCCTTCTCCCACCCACACTTCTGCAACCTTCTCTGGACTCTGCTTCTTACAGAAATGCTGTCAGGGGAACAGTCTGTGAAATAAGCCTGATACTGTCAATCTTCAGGCACTAAATGCATGATGAAGACATTCATGCAGCCAATAAGTTACAGAAGGCAGGTGAAAAATAAATGCATAAAACTCATGCTTTATGAAATAAGCTAATGCTAAACTGTTCAGGAGGAGGAAAACTCCCCTACAGACAGCCTGTCTCATCATTTTTTCCATCAGAGTGACTGTTTTGTCTGCCTGAAGCATCCAGAGCTGGCCAGCCTCCCGCCGGGTACCGTCAGCATCAAGCCCCAGTCTGCAGCGGACAGCAGCAGGGTCTGTGTAAAACTGAACCTGGGTTTTCTGATTTGCTTTGTGAAAGGTGTGAAAAATGAAGAAGTTACCAGTAACGAGGAAGCTGGTGGGCTCTGCTTCGCCAATACAGGCTGCATTGATTTCATTAGCACGCTAAAGTGGGTGCTAGTAGGGAAAAGTTAAAGGTTTTGACTTGCAGTTTTAAAGTGCCATCCAGTGGCTGTTTGGAATGACTGCAGAATAAAATCAGGAAAACTTGGCGCTTACTGAAGGTTTCGCTATGTAGCAAGATTTTCAGATTTGAATGAAACAGAACGTAGGTCTTAAAAGTGAAATTACATTAAATTGATTAACTGTAGCTTATATTTGTTGTTTTTAATAATTAACTTCTTATTACAAGTATTTACCCTTTAATATGTTTTAAGTACTTCTCTACTTTTAAAACAAATGCATTATTTGTATTAGCATTAAAATTTTCATTAAAAACACAATTAAATATCCTGTGAGAACACAATCCACCAAGGCACAGCGTCATTACAAATAACTTAGCAATGTCTGAAAATTGAACTGGTGGTATAAAAAAATCTCATTAGGAAATTCTTAACCTACATGTTAGTGATCTGGTTTGGGATTTAAAGTTTATTTTTTTCTTGTAGGGTCTTGTGTTTGTGGTTTCATTGTCATGCCAATTAATTGAATCTTATCTGTTGTTTGTGTCATCAACTTACACAGTTTATAGAGTACTTTGGAAATGTCATAATATAAAGTATTCACCAAAAAGCACTGTGTAACCTCTATGTGCGGACTTGTTTATTTTATAATTGGCTCATTTTCAGTCACTTTTTGACCAGAGCAACTTTCAATCTTCTGTAGCTCCTGATATTTTATGAAAAATCATATGGCAATAATAGCTATTTTTCCTGCTCCTTGATAGCATTTATAAAAGAGTCTTAAAAAAAAAAAGTTTGCTTGGTTGCATTGTGTATGCAATACCAGTTAGGGTGGTTTTTTTTCCCCCTACTTTAAGAAATGAGAAAAACTGAGGGCTTCATGGGCAGTTCAGGATGAGATACAAATGTTGTCTTCAGGCTGATGGTGCCTCTTACCAGAGAAGTGCGCATTATCTGGGAGTACCTACAGCAGGGTCACCTCGGGCTGCACTATAGTGGAAGGGAAAGGGGAAGGAGAAGGGAATTTTTGCAGATGGGGAAGAATTTTAATTGCTGCTCGCAGGACAACACCTGCTCCCTGCAGACAACCAGATATGTGCAGGGAGGAATCCGGGAAGGGTAAATACAGCGTCGCTGCAGATAACCATTGACTAAAGCTTGATAATGTTTTCATTTGTTTGAACACAGGCATTTCTTGATTGAAGTCAACGATGAGCTAGAGAGCTCACCTCCTAAGCTCCCCCCTCATCAAACTGATTGGCTTTGTGTCTCGTTCTCCAAAACAAACCTCTAATTAGCAATGGAGTTTACACAGAAACACTACCTTAGTAAACACAGCCTGCCGATCCATCCATCATGTCTATAATATTTACTTAGACTCAGTTGTCTCTTCTTGCTATGCAATTCAGATTCTAAACATTTCCAGTATCTGATGAATTTTTAATTATAATTCTTTTTAAAGTGGAGCTGATACCTCACTAGATATTAAAAAATGTTAGACTGCTTCTTCACTGATGAGTGTTTGTTTACACAGCACAAAAGAGACAGCAAATGCTGCTGTCAGGCTCAGTAGCATTTAACACTGATTTTCACTGTAGATAGCTACATAAGTAGAACGGGAATCAGAAAATAAGTTCTAGTCAGTGCAATTTAACTTGGCAGTAATTAAAATAAGATTGTCCCATAAACTTTGTCCTTTTGCCCGTATTTATTTATTTATGAATTAATAGGTCATCTGATTTCCCCTATTTTCCAAGTCAGGCTATTCTTTCAACACAACTTAAAGACGGATTCCATAACTACCTGTAGTTAGTTAAATGTAAGTGCATTTAATTAAAAAATCATACACTTCAAATAATGCAGAGGTAATTTTAAAGACAAAACGTAAGCGTTAACTCTGCTTCCATTCTATATATCAATGGTAATATTTGAGTAGCAGAGGATCTCTCTGAATAGCATTAGAAAGGTGAAGCACAGAGATTTCAAGACTACATTCTCCTTTTTTTAATCCACGCATGAAAATTCAGTTGAAATACAATTAAGGGTACCCATCAGGTAGTAGGAAGGCACATTCACCTGTTTTTATAGACAGGAAGAATTGGTGCTGGTTTTGAAATGATGCACCCTGAACCTCACATTAGGACACTCCTACTGTTCCTCAAATTAGGAACCTGACATGGTTTTTTTGATTATTATTTTTTAAATGGCTTCTGGTTTCAGTCTTAGGCAGGGCTAATTTATTGAAAATTGGAAGTGATAAATTATTCAGTTTGCTAATAATGGCTTTCCAGATAGGTGTAAGGCACTTTCTTGCAATAGCAGGAATGGCAGTTAAGATTAAAAAATAGCTCGCATTATGTGCATACTTCCTCCCACATTAATAAAGTTAAATTGCCTCTTGAATTAGATTCTATGGCAAATTTCTATAACAGAAGCTTAAAGCTGACATCAAATTCATGTTTAAGAGTATAAATAAATGACTTCATTTTAAAAGCTACAGAAGACAACTGGAGATGTTCATTGTTCCACAAGTTGGACTAAGGTCACATCTTTAAGCTGTTGGCTTTTTATCTTCTGCTTTCTCAAAGTTTTGTTTCTTGCATTATCTCTAGATATTCTACAAAAAAAGGTGATGAAACCTTGCTAATCTCACATCAAGATGCCTTTTTTTAACAGAAATTTTGCATAGGCAGGTATATGTCTCTGGGCAGCAAAATCTCAGCACTTGCTGTTAAAAGCTCAACCACTGGAACAACACTGACGTCCTACAGATCTTTTCCCAACTGCATACCCGACTACACTTGAGAAGAAATGCAAATTCATTGAAGAAAAGATCAGCAGGTATGATTAACTGATTAACTCCTATTTAATATTTTTTGCAAAATAATAAGGAAGCAAAAATTAGTTACAAACTTGAATCTGCTCACACAAATTAATTGTAGTTTAAAAGTATGTGCTAAATTATTTTATAAATTCTCTATCCATTCAGAACTATCAGAGATGTTAGGAGCACAAATTAAGTGCCATTCAGCTTGCACATCTCTGTGAGGGCCAAGTTATGTTCTCTCCCCTTCCTAATACAAATTCGGAAGTGATGGGTTTGGATCCTTCAAGTCCCTCAAGTCCAAGATCAGTTTGGAGATGATCAGTAAGATTTTTCCTGCTGTTAACACTTGTTCTTCATGTTATAGATGCCTGTCATAAACTTAACTGTGGCTGTTCCTTTGCCTACATGCGTTACTGGAGCCTTCAAGCTCTTGCAAACAGTTTAATCGAAATGTAAGGAAAAGTCCCATGCCCAGGCTGGGAACAGCATTATGGAAGAGTTGTTGCTGATTATCAGCAGTGACGGTATTGTATTCCCTATTGCCTATTGAACAATAGGCAATTGAACCCTATGGGTTCAATTTTTTCAACAAAAGAAAAATTATGTGAATTCACTGTGATTTTTGGGGAGGAGTATATTCGCCATAACACTGTACACCATCCAATCATTCCTGTTGGACAATAATCACAATTTCCAGCCTGTGAGCTGTTCACAGAAAACATGCTGAGTCTTGCCTTTGACACCATTGATGCCAATGAGTCAGTTCTAGTAGGAAAACAGCAGAAACCAATCAACAGAAAAACATTGCCATTTATTTTGCAATGTGGAACCAGTGCAGCTCTATTAACCTACTTCCAAACCATGCCACCCTTTGCAGGCATGGCTTGCTGCTACCTGGTATCTCTTGCAACCTGCATCTCCTGCTTCGGTAGCCATGAAGAGACAAGAGTTACAAGAAGTGTCTTCATAGTCAGGTGCCTGGGCACAACCCAGGCATGTGATATATTTACCACAATATAATGAGATAGTTCTGTATTTAATTTTGAAACAGGGGATCTGGGGCAACTACACTGCTTGCATCAGGTCTATCCGATGCTGCTTGAAAGCGGGGTTCCCAGGATGAAGAGATCTAAGAATTACTCTCTAACTATATTCCTCTTCTTATTATTATCTTAATATTAAAGCACTTTTATTAGACTATTTGGTGTTGTGCCTTTCTTAATTGAGATCAGGGAAGGACCCTGCACATCCCCTGTGCAAGAACAGCCAGTGATGACACTTCTGTGCTCTCCTAACTCCTGCCCAGATCGCCTTGACAGAGCTTTCAGCCTCTTTGCTGCAGCGCCTGGTGCCTTGTCCCCAGCAGCCTGGCAGGAGGTAGGTGGACCCACTGCCTTTAGCACCAGGCTAGGTTACAGGTTATGGCTGGTAACAGGATGGGGTGACTGGGTGTCCACAGCCCCTTGAAAGCCTGGAGGGAAGGGTACCACTAAACCTAGGTGCTGTCAGTGTGAGGGACATGGAGGTGCATGAAGGTGGGGGCATGTACCAGGTGTGAGTGGTAGCCCGAGCATTAAAAACCCTCTGTGTTAGGGGACTTACTGTTCTGGGAGCAGAGTAGCAATTTACACAGTTTCCTGGTTTTTTTTTCTTCTGCTCCCCCTTTTTTGTATCCAGACTGTCCTAGAGCACCTGCTTCTCTCCAAAGCTAGCCCTCCTCTCTGGTGAGCACTTAAGTCTGGGCAACTCCTGAGGTCAGTGAAGCCTGTACCACAAAGCAGGCAAGCCCTTGAGGGACCTTGCACCCAGGGGCCAACCCAGGCAGTGCCTTTTCTGGCCAGGTGAGAGGCATTCAATCCACTCGTGCCTTTTCCCCTGCCCCGTAACAGCTCTGTGCAGGCTCCTGCAGCAGCTGCTTGCCTGGTTCCTCCAAAACAGCAGATATCCTTTAATTCTCAGGGAAGCCTTTGTCATCTCAGAGCCAAATTATCGTAACATAAATTTCAAGTTCCAGCTTGAAATCACTTTCAGGAACAGAAAGGGCAAAGACTTTTGCTGCCGAAGCAGAGCGTCAGGCTACCAGCCGAGGAACACCACGAGGGACCTGGGAGCTGCCCTGGCCTACACCTCTTTCCTTGGGTTGTACTTCCAGCCCATCAAGCTGTAGAGGTGGTTTCTCTGTTGAGAGGAAGTTGTGGGCAGGGTGTGCTGTGAAGGGCCTTTTGCTTTGAATTTACTCCTCTCTTTGGTCTGTCACAGCTCAGATTTATTAACCTCTGGATGTACTTTTCTGAGGGAGGGAGAAAAGCACTTGAAGGGTTCTAGGGAACAACTGGAGTGTTATCTAAACCAGCTTTTAGTAGCAGCTGAATGTTTATTAGAGGCAGACAGGCAGTTTACTGTATTGTTTTTTCCCTCTGATTACAAGTGATAATTATTTCCAGAACGCTTTTTCAGAACACTTGGGTGGTGCTTATGAGATGCAGAGAGGCAGAATAGATAACAAGTGTGTGCAAAAAAGCCCAACAAAAACCAGCTAAAAATTAGAGACCCTTTATTGTACAGTACAGCTATTGATAAAAACCTTATTTAGCCATTAAATATAGTTCTGGGTGGGATTATAGACTGGTTGTATCAGTGTACCTCCTTCTGGACACTATTCCAAATTCCCTACCCCAATTCCAGCAGATACTGCATCAATGGTGTTCACAGTGTAGAAATGCCCCGATACGCGGTGAGGAGAAAGGATCGTTGAGAGTGGGATGGGTGGTAAGGTGGGATGATGGGACGTACAAGTTATTAAATGCTATGGATGAGGAAAAGCACTGCTGACAGCTATGAGTGCCCCCGCTGGCCTCCAGGGTCAGGAGGTGACCTCATGCTCCTGAGGGGCCTGAAGGGAACCTGCCATTAAAACAATAGCTCTGCCTTAAGCACGGCAACACAGACAAAAGCTGAAAAAACATATTTGGTGTTCACTTGGAGTTTGCTTAGGTGCAGGATAGCAGAGCGGTTCCATTCAGACTCTGTGTATTTGGGCTTTCTCCAGTTTGAATTCTCCCAAACCTATGTTTTTGCCAAAGGCAATGTTTTTTTTCCATAGGTTGTTATCCACAGATGGCTGGATTAACATATTCACTTCGGGCTACATCATCCTAAATATTAGGATTTTCCGTTCCTTTGCAACCGAAACACTTAGTCCTTAAGGCAATTCCAATTCATGAAAATTGGTGAGAGAGAAAAGATTTTAAGAAGTTCCCTATAACTACTTCTCTGAGTACCTATAACCACATATCTGAGTATTTTCTGGGTATTTACAGATAACTTTTTTCTTGTCTTACATAGCAAACTTTTTTTGGTTTTATTTTGTACCAAATTTTAATTAGCAAAACCAATAAGTGTGAGGCATTAAGAAATTACCCTTCCTAAAGTTTGTGCCATCTCTGTCTGTCTTTCAAGTGAAGTTGGAGCAGTAGCAACTTAATTGTTTTACAAGATGAAAGTCTCCTGTGCTCTTTTAATTTGCAGTGCTGCTATCTATGTTAAGCACCTATGATACAGTAGTGCTCACAGTTTCAGTTTATGCAGATGTTTTTTGGAGACTGTATAAACATGCATGAAAGTGCAGTGCCCTAAAATGCTTTCATTCTCGTGCACGTTTCTTGACTCGTTCAAGATCTTACCTGCACCACGGCATTCCATTTTCGCATCGGATTAGTTTGTCAAAGACTAAGAAATTTCTAATCTTCAACTTATAATACCTGATGCACTCACTCTGTGTAAATGTGCAGTGGAGTTACACTTGCTTAAGAAGCTGAGAGTCTCATCTAACGTCATCATCATTCAAAGCTCATTAGAAACCTAGGTTAGGACAGAATTATATTAATAGTGCCATGTCTTGAATTGGACATCATTCTGATTGCCTGGTACTTTGTAACACCAACAATGAACTGTGGAAAAAGGAATGACAGAAAACACAGTAATCCTCTTCTCCAAGAAGGTACGTACTCAAATGAAATTTGAGAAGAGTCAGTTTTCTTAGGGAATGATTATAATGGACACTGAACGACATTGATGTAGTCCTGCAGACTAATTCAACGTATATATTTCAGTTACAAGTTGTATAGAGATGTTTAGTTAAACTATAATAATCAAGCCAGATGATAAAGTCCAGAGCTGGATCTCAATACACATTCTCTAGCTCTATGTGGAATATTCTGATGAGGATGAATGCATGTAATAACGAACAGGCACTTATTCATCGCATGGGTGTAAGAAAGTACTCTTCAGCTTGCTGTGATTTGAAGAAAGGGTTAAACTGATTATAAGGCTGTAAACTGGCAGGACTTTATCTTGCACAGATGCTCCCTCTTTCCCTTTCCTTTGTACTTGGCTCCCAACTGGTACTTGCGATCCTGCACAGAGGATTCCTTAACCTGACCTCTATGATTTCAGAACAAATGACACTTTGGCTCTTGAAATTTGTTGACTTTTCTCTCCACAGATGTTTTGCTTTCCTCCTCCTTGCCTGTACTGAAATTTAAGAAGTTCCTGGTGTGAGCAAAGGACAGATCTGTTGGAAGGGACAGATGTGGAGTGTTATTTATTTGCAGGCTTGAAGGCCTTGGATAAGGTTTTATGGCAGAACTTTTTCATTTTTTTTATCTCCTTGACCCGTAGATTTTTCCTGTTTGTCTATGTTTTGAATATAAACATTGCTATGCCTTCTCAAGTATAACTCATAACTCTGAGAAATAGCTTTATTTTATACAAAATCTGTAAATTACTATTCTTTTCCTGAATTTCTTTACCCCGATCAATAAAAACAACCAGCCAACCAAGCTGAAGTCTGAACTCCATGAGCAGCTGGCCCCAATTTGAAGAACACACTTGCAGTCTAACTCCGCTATGCAACTCATACATATTATTGTACTTTGAAATATGGTTTTAAATGCAATACCATAAAAAGCAGCGCAATGTTTTCCTAAAAAATAAGCGGCACGTGTTGTCAGCGGGGATTCGCATTTGAGAGACGGTATCTTTTGAATAAAATTCCCCCACCTCAACCAACTTATTTTGGGCATATAGTTCTTTTCCCAGGAAAATGTCGTTTCTTGCTGCAACTTACTTGAAATATTCGTTAAGGAGTGCTGTAGATATGAGCTCTGCGACCTGACAATCCTTAAAATAGGAAGGTGGGAATGAACTTTTCTGAAGTAATTAAAGAAACGTCTCTTTCTTGAGGAATTTCTACGATCAGTTTGATGCGTTTTATGCTAGTTTCAAGAGGTAGCTCATCATTAAAAAGTTGCAAAGACATCCTACGGGACAAAAGCAGTTAACCTTTTAGTTTAGCAGCTGAGGAGAGAACTGGGTTCATTTACAAACATGGCTGATTTGCTGTGTTGATGTGGAGAGGAGGCTCGAAAAATATCAGCGCAGGCATGAAGTTTCAAAGTTGGGGATGACAAATTTCCAAGGGAAGGCTCAGCAGCTGAATTTTTTTTTAAACACGTGCAAATATCTGCCATATAGGAAAGATGTATATTGAATTAGCTTAGCAATCTTTTCTCCCCCCATGCACTTTTACCTTGTTATTTCGCATATTCCCCTTTCCCTTCTCCGTCTCCTTGCAAAAAAGCCCCAGTTCATTAATCGCAGCTTTCCAGAACTTTTTCAGGCACCGGATTCCGGCTCGTCGCACCCCGCGCATCACCCGCAACGTGCGGCCGGGGCTGCAAGTGCTTCGGGGGCGATTTTGCGGGCACGGACACGTGTGGCGCGGGGTCCGTGAGCGTGTGCGTGTGAGCGTGTGCGTGTGAACGTGAGTGTGTGTGAGCGTGTGTGCGTGTGGGAGCGTGTGCGTGTGGGAGCGTGTGCGTGTGGGAGCGTGTGCGTGTGTGAACGTCTGTGTGAGAGCATGTGTGCATGGGAGCGTGTGCNAGGGCCAGCCCCGAGGTGAGCGCAGGGAGCGGGGGGGCGGCTCTCGGGGGTGCAGGGGTGCGCACTTCTTGCAGTGCAATGCTATACAGAGCAGTGGAATGCAATGCAATGCCCGCGGAGTTTGTTTGCAGCCGCCCGCCGCATCCCGGGGCAGGTTTTCGCCCCCGCGGGACCGGGGGAGCCTTGGCGGCGTGCCCCCAGCCCCCGCCGGGCAAAGCCGGTGCGGGGGGCCGTGCTGTGCTGCAAGGGGAGCCCCGCGAGGGGA